>JAUZSV010230439.1:0-12448 GCA_034780495.1 Parotocinclus cesarpintoi
GACAGTGTAATATTGTGAAGCTGCTTTGAGACAATGCTACGTTGTAAAAAGCGCTATATAAATAAAATTTAATTGAATTAAAATTATTTTTAAGGCAATACATTCTCCCTTGATTTGACCTCTCTATACTATCCTACCACACTTCCTTTATCCGTTACCAATATTCCAAATACCATTACAGGCACTTTTGCATAACATTCAACGACTGTGCCACTGTGGGTCCCCATGATTGATTCTTCATACCTGTACCTCACTTTAACCTTTTTAGTCCTCGTGATCCAAAACAGAGGATAAAATTAGTTTTTTCTTTAATTTTCTTGAATCACTTAGAATCATATTGAAACTTGAAAATGCTTTGTTATGCTGAAAAGATTTAAGTACTGATATTTCTATCTTCTAAACAAACTGTTTACTGTTTAAAATTAAAACTTCATTTCACTTCATTAAATTAAATTCAGGACTTAAAAGGTTACTCACACCCTCAGTTATTTAAACTATTTGTTTGAAGTGGTCAAAGTCTACACTGACTGTTTAGTTTCTTTCCTTGTTTGTTTGAAGCCTTTGTTCCCTTCAGTTCCATTTGTTTTTGCTTTCTATGTTAGTTTCCACTCTGGCCCAGCCTGGCAAATCTTTCAAACCATTCTGTATGTTATCTAAAGACGTTTTATAGGGTTAATTGTTGTTTCTGAAGTGCTCTGTGTGTGCTCTATAATAGAATGGTGCCCTGTATAAAGTTTTTTGTGCCTTGTGGGTTATTAGCAATATTGACGTCAATTTCCTAATCTATTTTTACAGGACATCGTATATGACAAGATTTTACAACTCCGTATTACACTGTCCACGACAATCTGAGTTACTGACTCATTTGACCCACATTACTGATGAAAGTAATACCTCATCAGGGCTGGAGGCTTGGTACACCCTGCAGGTGTCCTCGTAATACTGCTCTGCCTCGGCCTGCTCCGTCACGCCGTTCTCCTCATACACGGGTGTCACGTTGTGCACCAGCGCGATGGCCTTCACTGCCTCATGCACTCGGCTGCTGATGGTCTTTCTGACCTTTGTGGTGGCTATTGCTCTGGAGGCTGGCTGGTCAAGAGGAGTCTACACCAATCAACAGACAAATGACATATGTAACATCGGTACATAATATAATGCCTGACTGAGGCACTAAAACTACTTGGAATATATCCATGAATGTGCAACAAGAGCCTGACTTGCAGAAATAACAATATATTTATTTTATAGATATATTATTAATGTTTACACCCATGTGGGTCCAATGCTATTTTAATTTTATTTAACATCAATGGCTATTCATATCAGGAACAAAATTATGTCAATGCTAGTCAGTCACATGCACACCGAGCCAATTTAAAGTCTTTGGGATGCGGTACCCAGAGTAAACCTGTACAGACATGGGAAATCCACACACCATCCTTGCAAAATCCACAGTCGGGATCGAATTTGGAATCTCTGGAGCTGTGAGGCCACAGTGCTTACCATGCACCACTGTGGATAAAAGGCAGCACAGGGCACAATGTGGGAACTAACCAGAGTACCAATCCACAATAGGGCACATGCACACACACTGTGATACCTTAGGAACCCAGTGGGATTGGAATAAACACATATACTGGGAGAATCTAAGCTCCACATAAGCAGAAGCCTAACTGGGACCTGAACCAAAAAATATGTGGGCGGCAGAGCTGAATATTGCACCACCATGTCGGACAACAACAATAATAATAGTTTCTTATTACATATTTCTTTTGTAATGGGTGAAAGAAACTAAATAATGAGCAATGACCTATGCATAGCTGTACCACATGCAATTTATTTTCAACCCACCATAATGACAGGATATGTCATTACATTAATGACGTTCCACTGACAAAATGACAAAACTGTGTGTCAGTCAAACATCCCTCAGAATTCCTCCGAGAGGAGATATAAATGCTCCCAGATGTATCAGAAAAACTTGAAAAATAAGCATTAGCATTTGTTTAGGCTATTTTTAGGCCATATATTTGAGGGGGTAATGGTAGCGTTATTAAATTAGCCACTAAGAGGCGGGAACAAGCTAATCCTGCTTCCTGCCCTAATGACTTCTGATGTCAAAGGAACAAAGCATGTCCTTAAGGGGAGACGAGGCTGAAAGCCTGTCCATGTGTGACCTGGTTCCTATACCATAATTCATTCACTTTGCTAGTTGTTATGTAAGTTATGGCAGCTTGAACTTTCTAAAATAGTTCAACTGACTGAATTGAAGTTTGGGAGACTGGAAGGTTTACAAGAATACAATAAATAGTGTTTTGGCCATTATTATATGTTGCCAGATTTTGACTGTGTTTATGAATTTATTTGTCCGAGTCTAACTTTTGGTATTGGCTCACAGATTCAGAACTTCTGGACCTTTAATATCAACTATGTAGACGTTAGCTATTAAAAAAAACCCTGAAGCAATGATTCACCTGAGTGTAGGCACTGAACACATGACTCTGCACCTCATCCATAGAATCCATTCCATAGGCCACAGTGCCAAGATGCAGACGCCTGAACACCATTTCATTCTGAGTGAGTGTTCCTGAAAACAACATTAGTGAAAATTAAATTATGTACCTTAATCAAATAACATTAATTGACTTTCATGTTCACTTAATTCTGAACAGAGTCGCCTAGCTGGCAGCGTAGGGAGCGAGGCAAGATCAACAGTAGATAGGACGACATTCCATTGCAGGGCAGGCGCGCACACACAAGACACTTTAAAGACACCAATCAACCTAAATATCTTTGGACCGTGGGAGGAAACCTACATACTCGGAGGACATGCCGACTTGACAACGAAAAAGAAAGGACGTAGACCGCTCCACCAGGGGACTGAACCCAGGAGCTTCTGAGTGCTCACAGCCCACTGAGACACCGTACCACCTTTCTTCAATACAATATACCTACTAATATGTCTAGTTCACTGCGGCATTGTGAATACCAATATAGAAATACCAGTTAGTACTATTTTTATTATTTGTCATTGTTTTTTTTATTTTTTGCAGTTGATTTGTTGGTCTCCAATCTCCAACTCTTTCCATATGTAGTATTATAATCACACTTGCACCATACCTGAATAAACCTTTTAGAATAGCATGTACTTTCATTTTAAATATTCATTAAAAATGCTGTCTATTTTGGCTACAAGTTACAATATGCAAACACAATCTGATTACTGTAATAACAAACAAACAACAGTCATTGTTCTAAATTGTTCAGAAGATTAACTGGAGTCAGATTGGATAAGGTTGGAGGTATGGGTAAATTGGCCACTGACAAAAGGTGGCCTTCTAAAGATGGATTTGTTCATGTGAGAAATGTCCCAATCACAAATAAATGTCAAATTAATAGTGTCTACACAACTGTATTATGGGTTAGCAAGATTGTTAATGTTTTAATGGTTGTATACTAATTAAATATCTTGAATGCCTATCTAAGAATGCCTAATTGTGAAAGGATTCTCTAGAAAATGTTCTGACACATTTCATAACTGTATAAATGCACACAGAAACTTATACTGGATAAATACTGGAGGGTCTGTATTGCCCTGACCCAGAGAAGCAAACTAGATACGCAGGAAGAACTTAAAAACTAATGGCTTATTAATGCCAAAAAGGCTTAGGGTGTGTTTCCTGACACCTCAGCAGAGGCCATCTGTTAAACAGTCTATGAGCCATGTTTAAGTCAAGACATCCGCTGAGCATTACATTACAGCGTTTTCTTTCTCTCCATGTGTGAGAGCATCTATCATTTTATCAAGGTAAGCATCATAAATCAGAATATGGGAATAAAATGAGTGAGCCTGGAACAAAAGCGTCCAGGTTACAGTTAAGCCAAAGTTCTGACTAGGCTCAAGATTAAGTGCTCAAAAGTAGTAATCGCTTAAAATCCTATTATGTTTGTACACATGTACATTTTTGTATTTTTTTGTTCCCTTTCCACCGTGTTCTTTATTTGATATTATTGAACTAATTATTGATTCTACCTGCTATATGCAGGTCTCTACAAAGGTATAACAAATCTTTTTTCTTTTTTTTTAAATACTCTTTATTCTTCATTTTAACACACAAAAACAGTTTTTCGATTATTTAATTCCACTTTTGGTCAAAACTACAGGCGGTCCCTATTTTACGATAGCTCTGTTTACAATTTATTGACTTTTCCGATAGGAATCTGATAATACACAAATACACACCATTCTAAATTTAAATTTTTCCCCAGTACAATTCTCTTTTGCAAATGCTGGCCATCCAAGCAGCAGCCATGCCAACAAACTACCAAAGGTTTTCACTTTCAATACATTATTTAGTAAATTACGTGGTATATTCAACACTGTATAAAGTAGGCCCTGTGTTAATCATTTTGTATAATTGTAAGTGTTTTAAGGACATTTAAAGTAGGTTACTCTAGAATATATGCAGTATATCTAAACTCATCTGTTTATGATACAAATCAGCTTTGCCTAAGTGTAAATCAGAACCATACATATTCAGAAAAGTAAAAAAATAATCTAGTACAAGTAAATAATTACACAGGCAGCACGGTGGCTCGGTGGGTAGCACGGTCTCGGGTTCAATCCCAGGGTGGTCCATTCTGTGGGGAGTCTGCATGTCCTCCCACTGTCTGCGTGAGTTTACTCCGGGTACTCTGGTTTCCGCCCACAGTCCAAAGACATGCGTGTTAGTTTAATTTGCATCTCCAAATTGTCATTGACTTGTGTATGCAAAACACCCCAGACGTGGAGTTGGAACCAGCCCGGATAAATGGGGAGGGGTGGATAAATCAATGGCAAACTACTCCACTATCCTGCCGAAATACTTCATGGATCATATTTCGATGAAGGACAGAAATGTGTGGAGATCGATGATCCATCAAGTCACCAAGAGTCAGCTGTGACTGTACGGTTAATCCCATCCATACCAAATAATTATTAAACAGGGGCCAAAAGTGGGCCATAATAGCAGGATTCTGACCCAAAACACATCACAAACCTGAACTACTTGGAAATGAAAGAAAACCAAGACTTTAGTAATATCACAAGATTCAATTAAAATATTGTGAAATCATGCAAAGATAGCACGGATCATCCGACTTTGTCAAAGATTTGTGAAGTCAAAAATATAAAAAAAAACATTAATCCATTCTGATGTTCAAAGGATTTATCCGAAGCATTTTCACTAGTGGTCTTAGAGTTGTGGCCTTACTATGTATTGTGCATATTACATAAAAAGTTACATAATGATTAGCTAACAGTATCTGGCTTGTGTTATGTTTTGTTCTCCTCTCATCACGTTCCTGATCGTGTGATAGAAGACACACACACACACACACACACACACACACACACAAAATCATTGAGCAGCTCCTTTAAGAGAAGAAATTAACCTAGCACCCTATGTAAATTTGCTCCCTCCCAGACAGAGATAAAAGATGTCTATGGAATTTGACATCACATGCAAATGATTTCCAACAGACATTCCATATATAGTCACTCTTTTCTCTGTGGCAGAAAAATAGAAGGCACTTAGTTAAGTACATGATACATTAGGTAGGTTCCAAGCCTGTACATTACACTCCCTATGAAGTGCACTTGGCATAAACATCCCTATATGAGACAACAAGCCATCAATGTGAGAAAATTAATACAAAGTGCTGATGTTCAAAGTCAAATTTTTTTATTCAAATCTGGGGCAAAAAAGCAAACAAACTATCGAGTTCCAATTATTCAGGTAAAGAAGCGACAAATTCCAATATTTAACTGGATTATGATGATCATTTATGATAAAATCTGATACTGTCCACATTCAGATGGTACAGAAGTCAAATATGGTAACCCATCACCATAGAGACCTGAGTTCAGTGTTAGCCATGCCTTTGAAAGCAGTGCCTCTGTTAGCTGTTGAGTGGCAGAAATTATGGCAAAGGAATATGAGAAGAGTTACACTCAAGTATCACTGCCTGCCAGCGAATAAAAGACCTCAGTGGCCTCAGGCTTTTTGAAAGCACTCTTTTGCCTACAGTTCAATGGTCCAAACAGGAAGCAAAATTAATAGAATAAAATCTGATATTTTCTCAAATATGTTAGCCTAAATGAATAAAAGTACGCATTCTAGCACCAAAGTGTGTTATTTTGTCTGACCATGCACAACAAGAGGCTACTAAAATTCCTCTTACATTTAAACATAACATTCATTAAAGCCAACCAACGACGCCTGATTATTAAATAAATAATTATGTGCCCTGGATACAAATGCTGCCTTATGAATCCGATTAAATCTATTAAATCGATTTTGTGCAGACTGCAATCAATCAGACACATTTTAGTATAATACAGTATATGATTTTACATTGCGGACAAAAGCAAATTTTGGTTATGTGCAATGTTGAAATATATGGGAGAGCACAACCTGAATGTCATGGAAAGGCTTGGAACTCACTCTGTGCTACTGTCCACAATCCTTCAAAATACTTCAATGCTATCACCTCTCACCCCAAACCACACACTACTTTCCTTTCCTTTCCTGCAAATGGGCAGGAGGGATTACAGAGCATAAATCGAACTTAAAAAACACGGCTTCTCTCTCATGTGTTATTTTGAAAAGTTTTGAACATTTTAGTAATTATAAACCATTTGGACAGGACATATATTTTACAGAAATCCATGCATCCATTAGCACTCGTCTTTTATTGCATGACCAGTGAGCAGCTGTGAGTAACTTTTAACCTAGCTGACTGCTGGTATAATAATGAATTTCTATACGCACATCAGGAAAACTGGGTATACATTTACCATGATCTGTAAATATAGCATTCTTTCCCCCCAAAAAAACCCTTGCATTTACCTTCAACACTTCAACATCACATTCCTTTATCTCACATCCCATGTAGGGGCGTGTCCATATTCATTTATCATACTCACCAAATCAGTTTCCTATATAATAATAGAGCTCTGCATAGTACGCAGATTGTAGGACATGGATAATTTCAGATACAGCCCTTATCTACAGGTCCTTCACAGGGTCAATCAGCAAAAATTCTATTAACATACACGTGATGCTTAAAATATTATTCGCCACAGCTTTCCCCTTTACCAGATACACATCAATAACAAACTATTGAAGTAAATGAAAATTACATTAATTTGATCCTCACCCGTCTTATCTGTGAGAAGATATGAGATTCGCCCAAGCTGTTCTGGAATGGTGCTGGCTCGAACCACGGTCCCAGGGATTTTTGGATCTTTCTTGATCATCCAGCTGAATACCATTTTACCCATGTCCAGGTTCACTCGCAAACTGACAAGCAAATGCATTTATAATGAACACTTGAGCGTCTTAAAAATGCAACCACATCTCATAAACAGTATCAAGATCCTCCTGGAGAATCTAAGAGGTCATTATCAGAAGCAGATAACATGTAAATAGCTGCAATCAAAATGCATTAATATTAAGCAAGAGGTGACTATTGCTATATATCAACGTACATGCACAATACGGAATGTTCTCACATTTTATTAAATATGATTTCTGTATTTCTACAGGAGTTCTTTAATATATGACCTTTTCTAAATTAAAGCAACATTTTATGCAGTACAATATAATGGTCTTATGGAAAGACGAAATTTGACCCCAGACTTCAGGTTATGGAATATTATAGTTCTACATAACAACTGTTGCTTGGATGACAATCATATGTGTGGGCACCCTGACCTGTCTCCACATCGACACAAATTCCAGGATCCAAGGTCGGTAAGGTGTTCTGAGTAGTGTTATTCACTTTACCTTTAAGTGGTTTTAATGTTATGACTGATTAGTGGTACGTGCATCATACATCAAACAGACTATAATTATAAATAAAACATCACCGCATTAACAAAAATAAATAAAATGAATACCTAGAAGGCATTTTACATTAACAATGTTACTACTACCTTTTCTTGATTTTCTCATTATATAGTATATAGTATAGTGTCAATGGGATAACAAATATTGGCGTACAGTGCTTGGTATTTTTGCACATTGTCTAATCTGAATCACTTGTGTTTTATCAGAAAAACACATACATGAACACTGTACTAAATACAGATGCCATAATTGTCACATATCTCTCTTACAGAGAGCCTTGGAACTCTGACAACGTAACTGTGTTTACAATGATAACAGTACATTTTGAAACGCAACTATATGCTCTTACTATAAATAAAAAGCTAATACAGTGGTACCTCGGTTTTCATCAAACTGGGTTGACTAGAAAAATTTGTCTCTGCTTTCGTCGTTTGCTTGTTACTCTGCACAATTGCTTAAACTTGTGTGACTCGAGGAGCATGACTTGTTCAGGCTTCAGTGCACAATGATGAAGATTTACAATAGGTCTCGGTCAGCACAGATCTCAGTACTATATTCTTAGTGCAAATAAGTTTCCATCGGTCCTAAAAAGGTTACTTAAAACAGCCAACTAAAAAGACAATAGGAATTGAATCCTCCAGAGCACTTTCAGGCTGCAGTTTTCATAGCCGCAATGGTAGTACACCAAGAGAGTAAATGCTTTGCTTTTACTTTTCATTTTCAATCCATTTCTTGCTAAATAGCATTAGATTTCGCACTATACTCTGACAGCGCATAGACTATATTAAACTCAGTGATTCGTAGTGCATTTAACTTATGATGGATTTGCCTGAATATGACCTCGTAGTAAAACAGGGAATACTTTTACAATACAACCGCCATTAATGCACATCATTCCTTATACAGTGTGGAATTATGGGGGGTCTAACATATTAATTCAATTTACATTGTTCTTCATGATAAAAACTTGCTCGGTACTAGTCGTTATCTGTACTCGAGAAGCCTTCGGGAACAAATTTTCAATGAGATCCGAGGTACCACTGTATTTTAGAATAAACCCTTACCTGATAGGCACTATGTTGGAAAAGAGAAGCAGAAAGCGGAAGATCTGAAGGTACCAGCGACCTGCAAAATGCTGCAGAGCCACCATCACCAGCGAGACCACTACTAGCGCACCGAACAAAATCTTGGTCAGGCAGTTCACCTCCAGGTCAAAAAGGCCAATCTACAACACCACAGCACAAGAAATCTGTCTAAGTTAACAATTTGAAGTGTTTAAACAAGATTAAGAGCATGAAAACACCTGGCATTCACGTGATAAATGGAGGGTGAATGGCTTTATATAGTAGGGAAAGTTTTGAAATTGCTACCCTACTTAAATGCGTCCGTTGCAGGATACTTCAGGAATTATCAAAAAAAGGTCAGCATTTACCTGCACCCCATGAATTCCAGCACCGCATATTTCCATAAACTTCTCCAATCTTATAACCATGGTCAAGATTAATTGGGAATAAAACTGAGTACATCAATTTTATAATTGCTTCAAATGAACACATTATTTCATTATACACATTTATTTTAGGCATTCTTGTATTCTAAAATAATGCTTCCAATTTGACCATCCAAATATACACTTCTGAATCATAATATTAAAACAACCAATAGATGCTTTACACATGGATTCAAAAGCAAAACAAATATTTGCAATCAAGGACACATTATCTGGTCTACTGCTTGTTAATGCTCATATCCAATCAGCCAATCACATTTAAGCACAAAGACATGGTCAATATAAAGTCCAAATTCAGCATAATTTTAGGTGGACAATGTGCCATGTCACAAACCCCAAATCATGTAAAACTGCATTCTTGAAAATCTGTGTACTCAAATGGCCCCCACATTCACCAGATCCTAATCCTATAGCGCATATTTGGGATGTGGTGAAACAGGAGATTTGCATCATGTATGTGTAACCAACTAATCTGTATCTGCCAAAATCAAACAAAATCTCGGAGCGATGTTTTTAGCACTTTTCTGAATCTATATAATGACGAATCAAGGTAGTTCTGAAGGCTCCAACAATATATGAGCAAGGTGTACCTAATAATCTAGCATGTAACTTTATATTGATAATGGATGGTTTTTCCATCTGGCATCAGTTATGTCATTCCGTTCTCCTGTTAAAAACCACGTTATACCATTTTAAAGATTACTGAATATACAACAATCCATTTTATGCTCAAACTTTAATTAACCAGTCAGGAATATGTAAGTTATACCTTGTTCCTTGGATTGGAAGTGTTCATAACACTGCGAAGTTCTTTGCCAGTGTAAATGACCACCCCTATCACTGTACCTGGGGATGCAGGTCAGGTATCAGAAAGGTTAAGCAAGCAGAACATTATATCAGATAGGTTCATTATAAACACACATGAAACACATGGCTACTCATAATGATGAGGTCAGCAGGTGTGTTTACATAAAGCAAGATACATTTGCTTACCAGAGGCAACAACAGTGCTGGCCCACAGTGTATTTTCAATACTTAGGCTCTCGTTGACTGGAGGGTCTCCATCTTCCTACGGTGCACACACACACAAACGCACACACACACAAACACAAACACACGCACGCACGCGCGCGCACGCACACACGCATACACACGCACACGCATACACACGCACACGCATACACACGCACACGCGCACACGCGCGCACACGCACACGCGCGCACACACGCGCACGCGCGCACGCGCGCACACGCGCACACACGCGCACACACACGCACACACACGCACACACACGCGCACACGCGCACGCGCACACACACACACACACACACACACACACACATTTCAATTATTTGTGTAAAATACTGCCATAATGGCATAAATGATAATGACATGAATAACATCATCTACAATCAGTAGGACTGGTTGATTAAACTTTTTACATTTCCAGCTTATGTCACTCTTCTGTCAGGACTGACATAAGCTCCCCAAAATGTGTTTCCATGATTGTAATATAAACAACTGTTTGTGTTGTTTTTTATTAGCTACAAAAATGTTAGACTGGTGTGACAGCATTGACAACAAAGTTGTACTAGATAATACATTAAGTTGACCAAAGAAACAAATATTGATGTTTTTAACATTTCAGCTATTTATTTTGTATTAAAGTATTTCTAATAATGAATGTATAACCTAGGGATGTAAAAAGTAGAAGAACCACCCCTAAACTGTACACTGAGTTGGCGAAGGCTCTTGACTACAGCACGTAGTAAGCTGTGCAGAAGGTTGTGAGTTCATGTCCCATATCTGCCACTGTGGCTAGAGGGTTTGTAATGCAGTAAAAGTAATGGAAGCGCATAAGAGGGAGCTTTTAGAGATTGTGATCTCTACGATGAAAATTAGCGTCTGAATTGCTGAATATTGGTTATCAAGGATCTCCAGTTGTGCTGTGTGTAAAGCCCTCGAACGAGCAGGTATAATAATGGTAGGATTAACCGGGTACAAGGTATGATTGGAGAAGATACAGCCTGTGTGGATTAAGTTCTGGCCCCCATCCGGGCTGAATAGGATGTTTTGTGTGTCTGTGAGAAAGGATGAGCGAAAGCGCGCCACTGCTCATGCGCTCAGTCCGTGCGCGTGAAGAACAGGAGATGCTGCTGATCAGACAGCAGTGTGATCTCATTTCATCTCGCGTCACTCCGCATTCACAAGTTTTATGGATCTGCGGACGTTTGGGCTAAAAGGACATAGCGTTATTCCTTTTTACAGTGATACGCCTTGAGGATTATAGCAAGGCGTTTTTTACAATCGCGTCCTTTCTTTACGTAACCTTCTAACTACTTGCGCATTTCTCCTTGGTCGGGACCAGATGCGGTCCGATTACGCGCTTGCAATCATTTCGGGATATTTTGTCTCTCATTCTCTAGATCATTTTTGCATTTTCTTTCCATTTGGCTTTCATTCCTGAATGGGAAAGGCATGCCACGCTACTGTGAGGTGTACTGGATAAACAAAAGCCAGCACTGGACATTATTTACGATCCGGACAAATCTTGATGTACCTTTGCCGGAGACGTAAGCTTGTGGAGGTAATGTAAGCTTAGTTGTAGTCGAGTGATAGTCTTGTTGTTAGTACCCTTTATAATTTCGTATTTCATTAACACAAGGCTTGATGCATATTGGAAATGGTGCAGTGCAACGCACCAGAGGCCATAACATCTCACCTTTCGATGTTTCACTGTGATTGTGACTGCTTTCAGTAGTACATTTAAAATATAAAATGATTTATTTTTGTCTGGGCCTGTAACATGTATCTGCGCGAATTAATATGTTATACTCTGTTGCATAATAACCGCGGTATTTTCACTGGTAATGTCAAATACCTGATACTTTAGTTTCAGAAATGCATGTCTTGTTTGTTTCTCTTTCAGTTACTTCTGCATCATTTGACCCAAGCGAGCCCTCTACGACAGGACCCAAACCATATATAAACCATATATATATATATATATATATATATATATATATATATATATATATAGCCTAT
>JAUZSV010230530.1:0-12446 GCA_034780495.1 Parotocinclus cesarpintoi
GAAGATGAGTTTAATGTGAGAGCTTCAGCCAGAGCTTTATATCCTTCCTCTGTTATACCACAGTCTGATAATCTGGAATAAATAATAACATTTATAGTGAATGATTCTACATGTTCAACCAGTAATCTTATTCAGTTCTTTATTCACTTATACATTCAATTATTATATATATATCAGAGTTACACAAATAACACACACATACACACATACACATATATACAATACACACACACATACACACACAAACACTACACACACACACACACACACACACACACATTACCTGAGTATCTGAAGGTTACAGCGATGATTCTTCAGTCCTACAGATAAATTCTGGACTCCTGAATTCTGTAGGTTGTTTTCACTCAGGTCCAGTTCAGTAAGAAAACAGGATGAACTGAGAACTGTAGCTAAATCCAAACAGCTTTCTGGATTTAAATCACATTTATGAAGCCTAAAACAGAAATGGATCCAGATGTTCTATCTGTGGAGTCACACAGAAAATACAGAATAAAGAAGAAATAAATCTTATTAGAATAATCTACTGACCTGAGTTTTGTAGATCTGCAGTGAGGATCCAGTAGGAAAGCAGAAAGCTCTTTTAATTTTACATTTCCTTGTATCTTCTCACTCAGATCCAGTTCTGGTAAGAGTAATGGGTTTCTATTCAGAACTTTATAGAAATGATTAAAAGCTGCTTCTCCTTCATCACTCTTCAGCAATCTAAAGATAAAAAATAATAATAATCATAAGAAAATCATTATCTTTGTTACATTTGGCAACATATATTAATTTAATTTAGTTTGTTATTTAAAGACATTTCACCTGAGTTTCTTTAGTTTATTGTTTGGATCCTGCAGTAAATCAGTGAGCATCTTCACTCCTGATTCTCCAGGATGGTTCCCTCTGAGATCCAGCTCTATCAGCTCTGAAGATGAGTTTAATGTGAGAGCTTCAGCCAGAGCTTTATATCCTTCCTCTGTTATACCACAGTCTGATAATCTGGAGAGGAGACAGTATGATCACCAAATGGCTCTAGATCTTGATTATTTTCTTTTGTTTGTGTTATTACACAGATATAAATGTACTCAAGTTCTTTAAAGTTTATATATTTGGTTATGTGATGTTCTGCATGTATAGACCACATCTGATTCTAATAGCACTATAGCACAAAAAGATCTCTCAGATTTTGTCCCAGTTCAATATATTATCAAACTGGATAAACATAATCCCAAAACAACATGATAAGAATGATAAGAATTTCTAAATCTGGATTTGTCCTATTAATACTCCATCTAGGTGGCCACCTGCTGGAAAAGAGGTGTTACAACATATTTGGTAATGAAAAAGCATCTGCATGAATTTGTCTGTGTAGGTTTTCAGTCATGCAGGTCATGAATGAGTTGAAGGCAACTGGACTTCCTGGTTTTTGAAGGTTTTTTATGAGATGCTTGGCTTCTTCAGTTCTATAAACTAATCGAGAGTCCCAGGTATTTAACCCCAGTGGGGTTTAATTGGTGAGTTATTATTCCACCCTGAGATCATGAGAGTTATCATGTGACTCACATGAGTCGAGCTGTGAATGGGGGTTAAACCTCCTGGGAAGGGATCTCAGGATGGATTTGTAGGAACAGCTAAAGATGTAAACCTCCTCCTCTGTTTAGTTATGGTTATTTTAGTTGGACATAAATCACCTTTTTTACACCCCCTTCAAACCAACTTTGCTTACATGCTAATTTTGGGTTTTTAGTTTCTTAGTCCATCTTTAATCAAAGATGGGATAAAAAAAAATCCTGTGATTTGGTATTAAATGTATCCCACATTTCTGCATATAATACTGGATAAAAAGGCACTTAGATTACAAAATCCAGATCCAAATCTTTAGGCTTTTTAAAAGCACATTTTTCTACTTTAATCCATCTAGATTGCATAAATCATGTTAAATATCTTTAGATAAATAAACTCCTGGAGATTGATCATGTCTTGTTGTTTTTTCTTTAGCTATATACACCGGGTATAGATTACCTGAGAGTCTGTAATTTACACGTTTTTGTTTTCAGTGCATTACAGAGCTCTTTTACTCCAGAGTTCTGTAGATTGTTGTTACTCAGGTCCAGCTCTATCAGACTGCAGGAGGACGATGTAAGAGCAGCTGCTAAATCTGCACAGCTTTCACATGTTACATCATCATTATTGATCCTAAAAACAACAAAAAAGATCACATTCAGTCATTCAATCTCTGTCATAAATCAAAGTTTGTTTTTTAACATTCGATCCTCTATATAAGGAAGGTTTTTCTCTTCAAAAAAGGTTCCAGTAATTTAGCTTTATAAGAAAATTATTGGTATAGAATTAAATATGACACATCATGTTTACACTAATTACAGATTTATCAGAATAATCTAGTTCTAAACTCTACAGCATGTTCATAACACAGCCCTGATCAGAATCAAGCTACATCAGGTATGAAGAGAAAACATGCATGTTTTTATATTTTCTACATCTACTTTATTAGATCTTTATGGATCTACACTCAAGATCTGACCCTTTGATCTAATATAAATTAGTCAGTACACAGTTTGTATACCAGTGTAAATTTACTGTTCCCTCACAATAACAACACACAGCCATTAATGTGTAAATCACTGATAACAAAAGTAATTACACCCCTGAGTAAAAATGCCCAAATTGTGCCCAAAGTTTTAATATTTTGTGTTTCCACCAATATTATCCATCACTGCTTTATCTCTCTTGTTTATGGAGATCATTAGATCTTCACTGGTTACCAGTGGATCCTCTTCCACTCCTCCATGATGACATCACAGAGCTGTTAGATGTTAGAGACCTTGTGCTCCTCCACCTTCCATTAGAGAATACTCCACAGATGGGTTTAGATCTGGAGACATGCTTGACCTTTACCCTCTGTTTCTTTAGTAAGGCAGTGGTCGTGTTGGAGGTGTGTTTGGGATCGTTATCATGTTACTGGCCTAATAATCAGTTTCTGGGGGGGGTCATGCTTTGCTTTAGGATGTTAAAACCCCAAACCTTCTCATCCCCATCACCATGCTTAGCCGTAGGTAACACACACTTATCTTTGTACTCCTCACACACACCTAACACCATCAGAACCAAATAAGTTGATCTTGATCTCATCAGACCACAGGACATGGTTCCAGTAATCCATGATCTTAATCTGCTGATCTTTAGTAAATTGTTTGTGATTTCCTAAGCATCCTCTTTAGAAGACACTTTCTTCTGGGAAATGATATAGAACAACTGAAAAGGGATGAAGAGCGGAGCATAAAGCTCCTAACACAAAAAAAGAAAGGATAAAGGGGCGCGCCGAGGTTGCCAACCAAGTGGGAGCAACACGCAAACTGGTCGCGAGAGGATGCCAAATCGCCAGTCGGGGCAGACGTGCAGAAAGCACGGTTTTGGGACGTCTCATAAATGGCGATGCACGGAGGTGGTACAAACGCCAGGGAGTGAGCGTGAGCTCGATTGTGCATGAAATTAAATGAAAGCCAAACCGGGACACGTCTTATAGAGTGTGTGTTTACACGCAAGGCGCAAAGCTCCAGAACACGAGAATGAACTCGGATGCGCGAGGAGCGCAAACGAGAATAGATCGCGAGAGGCGCCGAAGCGCCAGAGGGCGAGCGTGAGCTCGAACGTGAAGAAGCCTGACCGGGAGTGTCCTATTCAGGAGTGGAGTGAGGCTAGGTAGGTGCCGACGACTGAAGAGCGCTAGCTCAAAACGTGCGAGGAGCGCACAAGTACGGAACTGGAAAACCCTCAAAGTGTCCCTAACAAACTAAATACCTCGGGGGTTACCCGCCCATACCAGTCCATCGGCCCTAATTAGCCCCCGGACTTTACCACTATCTCTAGGGAACGCGGAAGGGCGCGAGGGCACCGGTGGTCAGACACGCGACCCGGAACCCCGTTGGAAGAATGATGACCTGGTCCCGAACAGCGCCAAAAACCATGCCTTTATAGGACGCGAAGCAGCTGTTCGGGATCTGGATATAATTAAGATAATGGATATTAAGCCGTCCCACCGATGGCTCTGTAATGGCGACCGGCGAGGACGGCCGAACGCGCTGGGGGAAGGTAGGAACCCTAACAGGATCCTCTGGTCTTTTGTTGATGCTGCTTTTGTTTCAAATCATGATTGCAATCACATTTTTTTGTTTTAGAAATTCTGTTAAATAACACTTAATCAGTAAAATACTTGATTCTGAAAAGTGATTAATCCTCTTCAGCAGTTGAAATTTGAATGTTCTCCACGTATCTGAATGGGTTTCCAACCACATTCCATTGACATGTGAAGTCAAGACAGGTGTGATTTATTTCTATAGTGCTTTTTACAATGGAGCATTGTCTTAAAGCAATTCTACAATTTTAGATTGCTCAATAAATAAATTACCCCTTATAATATTCTTGTCTCAGTGGTTTAAATGGGTTTTCTTGACCTAGTTACTTGACCTAATAGTTTTTCATTCAATGTTTCTATATTTTTCGAAAAAAAAAAAAGTAAAATGCTCCACTGTTGTGCTTGTGTTACCTGAAAAAATGTATGTCTTTCCAGATGTATTAGTATTATATATGTTCACCATTGTGCTGTTTGTGTACTCAAGCTGGTAAGGACTCCACAAGCCAAATAAAGGCTACTTGTACACAGATATTCTCTTTTCTTTTGTTTTTGTTGCTCTACCATGTGCTTTCAGAGAAATTGCTCAGAGTGTCACACTGGAAACCATAGAAGTACAGGCTTTCAACAGCCTCTTAAACCTCTCAGAGATGTAAGTGTTACATAAAGATTCATGCAATGTTATGTCTTTCCATTGCTGGTTTCATTTTAATTTGTCTTTGTGTTTTGGGTTATATTTGTTTAAATCTGAAAGTTATTATGGGGTATATAAGGTGTTTTAGTTGCTAGCTAAGTCTATTCTGTGGTCATGACAAATCTCAAGTACAAGCAGATAATTTTGCAGACCTATAAGCCAGTTGACCTTGCCTTTGCCTTCAAGTGAGGTCGCTTATCAAACATGGTGTAAGAGTTCATCCTTCACTTTTGAGCTGCTTCTTTTATAGTGTTGATGATAAGGACGACTGATTCTGGACTGGTGTTTGTGTATTTTTTTTAAATAGTTTTTGATGGTTGGTGCCTTTAATTTCACCAGGCACAGTGATGGTTTCACAGTGGGAGGGTTGACCTTATGACTGATATATGCACTACATACATTCAAAGTTTGTTATTGTTGTTATTGATGTTATTATTGTGTGTGATTTGAACAGATCAATCCAAAACACAAGGAGCATGGTTCATATCCACCAGCGGGCCTTCAACAATCTACCCAAGCTTAGATACTTGTAAGCATGCTTTGTGGTACTTTTTTCAAAGTTTTGCTTAATTGTACTCAAAGTCAATCCTAACACATAAAGCAGAATGTCAAGTGAATAAGGCTTTTATAGCCCAGTACAAAAGCTAGATTGATATACAGAATCAATCAAGAATACAACAAAGGGCAAGGATTGTGGTAGTTCACATGGTTCAAGGTCTGAGCAAAATGATGTAGTATCTTGAACTACACAACCTGTGAAATTAAGGGCTTGGAAACTGGTGGCAGCTTGCTTTCCGGTGTCATTACTTTCCTAATTAGGACCTGTTTAATTTTTATAATATAAAAAAAAGGTTAACAATCAAATCTGGTAATCTGTCTAGACTGATTTAAGAAGTAGCATTTCCTAAATATTATTTTACACTGGCTTTACAAATATCATTTATTTAATATTCAGCAATACATTATTATACAAAACAATTGCAATGTTCAACCTTGAAGACAATGTTCAGCCTATCTTGCATTAGATTACCAGTTGTTTTGACTGCTGTTTTACACCTACAGGAGCATTGCCAACACTGGAATAAGGGTGTTTCCCGACTTGACATCCATCTCTTCTCTTGAAGCTGATTTCTTACTGTGAGTTTTGATAAGAGAGATTAAGACAAAAAGTTTTTTTTCTTGTTTTTTGCACCTCGTCAAATATTGCGTGTTTTAAATGGGGGTTTAAAGGGAATAACTTTCATTATTTTCTTTTTAGAGATATCTGTGACAACCTGAACTTGCAGTCAGTTCCACCAAATGCTTTCACTGGAATGACATCTGAAGATACAACCATGTTAGTATCTTATTCTCTGTCATTCAGTTGTAATCACGGTGTTATATGATTATATTATCACGGTTTATATGATTAATAAAGACCAGCATGCATTTTTTTATGTTAGACCTTTCATAATGTTATGGTTAAAAGTAACAGTTTAAACAAAAACTTCATAGAATATGGTGATAAAATTTTCCTAAACTTTACCAACATTAGTACCATTGGAATTTTTCCTCTGCTAATAATCTTGCTTGTTAATGTTTAATTTCTTTTCGTAGGAACCTCTATAACAATGGCTTCAGGGAAATTCACAAGCATGCCTTCAATTGGACAAAAATCGATAAACTGTAAACATTTCTTCCCTTTATCATTTACTGTACATTTATCATTGCTATGTGCCTTTCACTTTAGCAGGGACACCTACTTGAAAATCATTTTCTCTTTGTGTCTCAGAATATTAAAGAACAACAGATACCTGCAAATAATCCACGAAGATGCCTTTAAAGGTGCTTTAGGCCCTGCTGTGTTGTAAGTAATTTCCTTCGCATTGCAGATCTTGTTGGGCCTGAAAATATTCTTATATAGAAAGTGAGTGTTATGATATGTGGTGTAGAACCCAAGGATGCGGGAATGAAGAAACCCCACAACGTATAATAATAATGGGGAAATAACTAAAAAGCCAGAGCAAAATGCTCTCCAGGTTACAAAAACCAAAAAAGTCACCTGGCTGTGTTGAGTCCCAAGTGGGAATGGCACTCACAGCTGGCACGTGCACGAATCGGCTGCAATATGCACCATAACGGCAAGGGGTGAACGTGCAGTAAGTACGAGAAGGTGCCGTACTTTTATAGTAGACCTCCCAGGTGTTTAATATCACGGATATAACCCGTGTCACTGGACGCTTTGTAACGGGCTG
Source organism: Parotocinclus cesarpintoi (assembly GCA_034780495.1). Classification (NCBI taxonomy): domain Eukaryota; kingdom Metazoa; phylum Chordata; class Actinopteri; order Siluriformes; family Loricariidae; genus Parotocinclus; species Parotocinclus cesarpintoi. The sequence goes on from JAUZSV010230530.1 coordinate 7,082, forward strand.
CTGGGGCACGCCACGAGCGCACCAGCCGTCTAAGGTAAGCTGCCTAACAGTGAGCACTGAAGAAAATGTATGAAACTATGTTGAGGCATTCTGGTGTCCAGCAGCAAGGTGATATGGATTCATGTGCCAGTGAAGCCAATCACACAGGCATGTAATCGGCCATGTCTTAGGGCGTGGAACTATTCAATTATTAGAACTGATTAGTATTGACTGTGTTCTCCTTTTGCCATAATGACAGTGTGGACTTAAGCTACCATGAATTCCACAAGTTGCAATTCGATGATCCATGTTACCCCAACATGATTTCACAATATTCCATGAAGCATATCATGTGATGCAAACTGACAACAATGGTCATCTTAAATCAGTGAAAACAATATATAGTACCAATTTACACCACTTCTGGACTAACTACAATGCACAGAGGTTTTCTTCAGCTTTACTAGGCAACGATGACAGACGAATTTAAAACCACCAGATGGTTGAATTTCATGTGCAAATATAAGTACAAAACATTATTAAATGACTGTTAAAAGACACACATTTATAATATAATGATGCATTTACTGCTAAAAGTTGTGCATTTAATATTTATGTATTTTTCATGGTGTTAGTTTGACCGACAAACTAGTGATGTTTTACACTTGACAAGTAGCATTGTCAGCTGAATTAATACATTCTAAACTGTATTACTCTGAAGTCTTATGATAGTACCGGTAGGGTTACTGATGTTTCTATTCGGTTTATGTGACAGAAGGTAAAGATAATTTGTTTCTGGTGTAAGTAAGTGGTGTCTGAATTTCCTCATTTGTGTCGCTCACTGCTACCCTATATAATGTTCTACACAGAACACAGTACATAGTATTCAGTGAATGATTAAACTAGTGGACCATTTTAGACATACCCATAAACCAGTGGCGATTGCTCTAAGACTGCAAGGGAAGCTTAACTTCTTATCACTGGTAACGACGCGGCTTTCCTCTCACTCATTCCCGCAGCTTCACAGTGCTTTAAACAGTGTGGACGCTGAGCGTCTACAGAGTTCAATAGCCAAGCAAAGAGTGCAGCGAAACGAGACGAGCCATTGGATAAATCTATATAGATATATATATAAATAGTTTAAAGGGCAAAAAAAACTGTCCATCACTTGTTTTTATTGAACTTGTAAAATCAGATGAGTAACACAATTCTTTTTTTTAAATGTTCATGTTTATCTCTTGGATACAAGCTCCCTAAACCCTGTCCATGATATGCAGGCTAAAATAGCTGGATGTTGGGAATCTTTCCACACCAATAATAATCCAAGATGCTCATTCATTCATAGGTACTGTTTAAATTATTCAAGATTCAAGCTTCAATCATCAGTTTAAAATATAATTGAACATTTTGAACAACAATTGCATAATGGGAAATCATTCCTCATCATCCAAATCCATTAAAAAAGAACTGGACATTCTCCTGGAAGAATGGTCCACCATACCAGCGCAAAGTGATGAGGAGACAAAGGGAGGCCCAAATCCTTATTAGGTCATTGATACATTTCTGTCATTTTGTGCATAGAATCCCCTACGGAATCCCTATTACAAGTTAATGTCAATCTGTTATTCTTTTGCACTCACATCCTTTCTGGAATAAGACATAGATCAGATACTGTCTCTACAATATTGACCTTTTGCAGTCTGTTTACCAGCCCAAATCAAACGCACTTGCAGTTCATTGTCTAAAATGTAAAGAAGGACCTACTTTCCCGATGCATGCTTATCCCTAAAGTCATATTTGTTTAATTTTCTAATTGGAAAAGTACAAGGTCATCCTGATCTGATCTGCAGCTGGTGACCTTCACACAGCCAGCATTCAGGAGGTGGATAAAATCAAATACAAGACAGCATCGAGCTCTGCACAGCTGCCTTGGACTTCAGCCTATTGTCAGCTATACTATACAGTCAGTTCCAGAACTATTGGCACCTGTGGTACAGACTGATAAAAAAAGGTTGTGGAACATGTCCTCGACTCTAAAACTATGGCAGAATTGTAAGCTTTATTTAAAGAAACTTTATTCTAAGGTAATAAACAATCTTGAGTTTTCATCCTATTGGAAATACAGAGCAAGGATGTGGAGACACTGTTCGATTTGGAATCTCTCCGTATCCTCCAGTTCACCAGGTTTTTGATGGGGTTTAGACTAGAGAACTTGGATGGCCACATCAAAAAGCCATTTTTGTAATGAATTAAAAGCTGTCTTACTGGAAGACCAAACCATGATAATAAAAAGTTGTGTCTTCCTAATGTCTCTTCATACAGGTAAGCCCCGATTTATGATGGAGACATGTTCCTACAAATCAATCGCAAGTTGACTTTGTTGTAAATCAAGTAGTTTAATACATACTGTATATGTCATAGTTCAGCCTACATTAAACCCACAGCTTTTCCACACTTTTCAACACTTTTCCACACTTTCCAGTTCTCAACACTCCCGCCATATGACTACAATAAAGTCAACAATAATTTTCTTTTTTGTATTTTGTTTAAAATGTTATACAATTACCAATAATGAAAACAAAAAAAAGGTTACCATGTTTTCTGCCTTTAAGCCTGTGAATCTCTTTTGTCTTAGCAGGTGTCGCAAGGGTTCGTACTAGTATTCTGTCACTCAGACATGAATTAAATGTATTTAAGACCGATTTATATTTCAGATGTTCATCAGCTAGAAGTAAAATGACATATGACTGAAATGCACTTAAACAAAGAATTAAAGTGCATAATTAATTATGTGTAGATGACCTTAATGAGCCGGTTCCATTACAGTGATGTAATAAATGCAGTGTGTATCCATGTTATGGACAGATACACAAATCAGCTGGATTGACTTACAATCTTGAACTCACATTAGTGCAATATATAGTTCAATGGAAATTATCTTTAGCTAAGACTTTACTATTTTGTTTCACATGTGTCTTATTAGAATATATCACTGTACATATGTACTTTTTGGTCCTTTGTCTTTGCAAAGTTTGACATTTCTGGGCTGAATTCCTTGTTTCTATGCCTACAAATTTCTTGTTTACTTCAGTTTTTTTCCCCTTTCTTCATTTTCTGTTTCTCATTTTGTGCTTTCTGAAGTTGCCTCTCTAGTGTTACAGGTTCTGACCTAATTTGCCCGAGTTTTGGCATTAACTCTGACCGCCTGTTCTCTGATCCCACCTACGGATATATACAATTCTTGGAAAACCCTGAAAAAGAAATCCATTTGACATGTTCCACAATACAGCCTACTCCATGGCCAAAAGTCTATGGACACTTGAATATCACTCATGCTTGTCGTGCAGCCAAAACCGTGTGCATTAACATGGATCTGGTCTGCTTTTCAGGAAGGATTTCCACTAGATTTTAGAGCATGAGTGCAATTATTTAACTGATGAACAATTAGTGTTGACATTACAATAAGGTCACTACATCGAGGCCAAGTGCTAAGCAGTGGGAACAGTTTTTCAAAGTTTGAAAAAGGAATCTGGGTTTGGAAGGTTCCAATGGACTACATACATTGATATCTTGCTGTGTTTGGTTGTGAAAAAATACATGTATTTTCCAGCTTCTATTGATTTAACTATGCAACTATACTGTTCATAAAATTAGGGGATATTTAAGAATGAAATATCCCTTATAAAATATCCTCTAATTTTTATGAACAGTGTGTACTGTGAGAGTGCAGAAATGTGTCCTTTTGATAATCTTTGCATGTTTGACACAGATTCCAGACACTCCTGTACCAGCCACAGATTCCAGACACATCTGGGGTTTTCTCAGACATTCCCATGCTAACTGTAAGAAATAATTTCCCCAATAGGTCCTGGGTATTCGCTGGCATCTCCATAGAGGGGGTTAGCCCCTTGTGAGATGTTGTATCCTTGTAAGATGCCCAAACCATTCAAACTAAGCTCTTTTTATTCTCAGTTTCTTGCCAAATGTTCCCCAGACATTACCAAGCTAACTATAAGGTATATTCTTTCCAACAGGTCCTGGGTCTGCCCTGGGGTCTATATCAAAATAGGGTCAATCAGGGAGTATTCTTGTGAGACTTCCAGACCACATCAACATGGACCGCTCAATTCTCTGTTTCCAAAACCAAATCCCTATAAAATAATCACTATAAAATATAATCTGGAAGTTGGGGTTACTATACACAAAGAGTCAACCAGGAATAATCCTTTTAAGATGGCCAAAACACCTTAACATACACCTCTTGATTTTTTTATCTGGTCACAGATTCCAGCTCCTCCTGGGAGATCCTCAGATATTCCCAAGCCAAATGTAAAATATAATCCTTTCACCAGGTCTTGGGGTCTCAACATACAGTCAGCCTGGGTGTATCAATGTGTGATGCAAAAACAACTTACTCTTCTCTTAGTCATGCATTTTAAACTAATATGGCTTTATCTAAGCCATATTAGTAAACTCAACAATGAGCCCCATTTAAACTGAACCATTTTCTCTGTCCAGTGTTACATGACCTCTCTGTGACTTCTCTACCTTTAATCAGCACGACAAGGAAAATCATTAGCGATGATTCTGTAATTGTAAAACGGCCACTTACGCAAGAATGGAATGAAAGTGGTGCAATTGAATTTGTTTGGAATGCTCGGCAATTTCATCATGAGATCTTGCGCGCTTTGAACCAAGGCGTTCTGTGTCTGTTTACGCTCACAGATTGGTGGCAATGCACCATGATGCCTAGCGTTTTACAAAGGCATGCACATGGTAATGTACATTTGGCACTTTAATGTGGTGTTTATTACCGCTCAAGTAATGTAGCCCTTCCAAACTCTGATGCGTACTAGTGTTGTTATACTGGGTGTCCCTCAGCATTGGGTTATTTAATTAAGGACACTGCTTAAAAATTAGGGGATACTTCAATATGAATATGAAGCGAGTAATAAAAAAGGCATTTGATTTAATTTCTTTACACAAAATCCTCTGAAAAGCAACTGAGAAGTCAAAGAAAGTTGTTTGATTACGCAAATAAGGTGCAAACTCAATTGGGTGATTGGATAGCAAGTGACATATTCATAGACGTGAACATAAGCATGTTAAACTGGACAAGAGTGCCCCCACATTGACTGTTCAGTAGGGTGTATGGTCACCCAGTACTGCTAAAACATACTGACAGTGATGGGGCATGTACAGGATCAGATTTTCCAGTAGTTCTTATGAGATTCTCTTCATATTAATTTGAAAAGTCCCCTCATTTTTGTGCACAGTGTATTTACTAGTACAAAACGGATTCCAAAAACGTTGGGACACTAAACAAATTGTGAATAAAAACTGAATGCAATGATGTGGAGATGGCAAATGTCAATATTTTATTCGT
>JAUZSV010230641.1:0-12446 GCA_034780495.1 Parotocinclus cesarpintoi
ACAGGGTCACAGATCATTTTCTTGAAAAGGAACGGAGGGTAGAATTTACGTATAAATAAACCGACACATTTTATGATATAGGCCGAAATTGAGCTTCCCCTCCTTGAAAGACTAGCATCCGCCACTGATCCCCACCCAGCCCTGCATTGCACAGCCTACATGCTCTTCAGCACCCTTTGAATTTGGGGGATAAGATCCAGAGTCTCCCCAACTCTTACCATGATAAGTAGGGGTTAAAACATGAAAAAAACAAACATTTGTACTGAGATGTGAGGTATAGAGGAAAGGTTTTTCATATAACCAGCACCCATCCGGTCAAATGTAACCCTCTGCTTATGCTGTATTTATGAAGAGTTGGGAACTGGAACGTTTCCAATGTAAGAGCAGAAAAATCCATTTGACCAGAGCTACAACTCATAAATCACACTCAAGTCAGTGCTTCTTCTGAGCTCCCGACTTCTCCGAGTTTTCAACCCAGTGGCACCTTCAGGGTTAGTAAAAACAAACCAAAACCTGGTTTAACAGACAGTCCATTTCTATATGTGTTTTCCATTCTGGATAAATAATTCGTTTGATGTATGGGTTTTAGTGCTATGAATGGTCAAATGTTATAGTTTATAAACAAAGCACTTAGCAAACAACCTTTCCTGAGTATAAGCTATTAAAGATTTTTCTATCCACACAGGAGCCAAACGAGTCTCTATGTATATTATTTCCCAAACTATATAAACTGAATAAGGTAAGCTGTTGCTATTCAAAAGTTAATCTGTGAAACATTGAAATGGATCTGTATGTATAGCTGTGTGACCACGTTTTTATTTTTAATGAGTATCAATGGTATGGTGACGTGTGTGTCAAGCATATGTGGTATTTCAAGGCATTTAACTGGTAATCATGAGCCCAAGGTAACATTACTTATAATATTGTTTAAGTAGTCTAAGCCACTCCGTCTCAGAATGATCAGAGCTTGCTGTGAAAAGGGTTAATCCTCCAACCAACTTTCTCATCTTTAGGCAAACTACCTTGCAGTACACTACTCACAGACACTACTACTGATGTAGTCTTTTATCCAAATATAGTATGTATCCAAGTATAGTATGATTAGAATCATAAGTTATCATGAATGCAGCACCAGCTCTTGTTTGCCTTCACGACTGCGATTCTCTTTTCTGTCAGCAGGTGTCACATGGCTTATCTCATGCTAATTTTCTGTCATTCAGAAGTTCATTCAATGTACTGTATACAAGTAGAATCCTGTTAAATTCTAGTGATGGGGTTATACAGTTTTTCCATTCCGATCTAATTCCAGTGTACAACTGCCGATACAATACAGATTTTGATACAGTTTTTTTTATTTTAATATTATGTCAGAATTGTGTTTAACTTTACGACATGCTGATGATAATATTGGACCCAATACAGATTTAGGATCGGATCGGACCCATCTCTACTAACTCCAGGGGAAAGTGTGCTTAACGTTTAAAATGTCAATTAAATTCTCTATTTTAGCTTCACCATATCTTCAATAACCAAATAAAAACTATCTTTTTTATTTCTGAAGAATAACAGTTGAAAATTATATATATATATATATATATGCATAAAAATGTAAACAAAAACAACATTTTTACATTTTTAGTTTTACATAATGCTAATGTAATGTGCTATTGTAACAGTTCCACCAAATCTAAATTAGAGTAAAAAATGTGCTTCACAAATACATTTGACTTAATTTGAAATGTAGTGACCAGTGCAATTAGCACTATTAATAGCACTGTAATAAATACTGTAATAAGATGGTAATATGCAGTGTAATTACCCATAGTAGTCTTTATAACTAATTGTATGTCCTTAAATATTCTTGCTAGCTCTAAATAGCATAGTTTTCTGATCTAGCTTATAGGAAAAGCAAGCAGCCCACACATTTATTGACAGCGGAAAATGATTTATGACTCAAAGTGTCTCATATTGAAACAGGAACTCATATGCGGGGCTGTAAACCTGAATTGAAAACTGAATAAGGTAAGCTGTTGTTATTTAAAATGTATTCTGTGAAACATTGAAATGTATCTGTATGTATAATTGTGTAACCACGTTTTTAATTTTTAATGAATATCAGTGATACCATGACATGTGTGTGTCTAGCATATGTAGTATTTGAATGCATTTACCTGGTAACCATGAGACAGAGTCAAAAGTAATATTCGTTATAATAATTTTTAAAATAAAAAAAAATCTGAGCCACTCTGTCTCAGAATGATATGGGCTTGCTGTGAAATGGTTTGAGTCTCCAACTAACTTTCCCACCTTAAGGAACACTACCTTACTGATCATAAGTTGCCTAACTTATTTGTTCTTTATCTGTCTGTCCTATTGTAAGTAGTACTCTTTTGTTTGTCCTTCCACTATCTGTATATTTTCTTTAACATAAAACTATACAAACTAAGTTTCTGTTCCATCTGGCTGATCTTCCATGTTGTTTGTAATACTGTTCATAAATGCATTTTTGTTAAACTAAAGCATCAAGTCCATCATACCATCCTCTTAAGTATTATGGCTTCAATGTATCTTTGACACATTTAGGTATTTTTTCATAACTTCTTTTTTACAGTAGCATAAAAAGACTAGTTCTATGTCAAATAACGTAATGTGGTCATTAAGCAGTCCAACCTGTAGCTACATAGAGGAACATGTATTTTGTTTGTCTGTATCTAGCCAAACTGAAGAGCATGTGTGTGGAAAAAAAGCTCCTTGTTCTAAGAATTTGTTCTCACATCCTGCTCTTTTGCATTACCAGCACAACAAAAACCTAAATTTTAGCACACAAGGCATATTTGAAAGATTTAATAACAGGAGTTCTGATCTCTGTTCAACTTGCACCTGGCAGGAAAACCCAAGAACTTAAAGTCTCGGCTATGCATGAACTATTCATTATCCAGCAAAAGTGCAGCACAAGAGCTCTAGCTTTTTGCTAAGGGCATTCCTGATTATGCTGAGGCATTGTTATCTAATTCGAAGCCCAGACATTGTTTGTGAAAAGCCCAGACGATTTCAGTCTGTGTTAGATACTGTGTGAAATTGGGCAATTCTATAAAAGACAAGTCTAATTTGTTAACCCAGCATGAAGTTCACATGTTCCCATGTAAGACAGACGTTCTCAGAACTACACTGCTCACAACATAGGGAATATTTTATTAGACGATATTTAATTTTACAATTGATTCTGCAGAACAAGCTTAGGTTAGATTCTGTCTCACATGTAAGCTCACAGGACATTAAATGATCTGTCCCAGATCTATCCAATGCCTGGTTACACTTTTTCTTACCTTGACCCTTCTGGGTCTGGAGTTAATTTTGCTTTTAAGATTGTCAGTATACACTGGTCACCGTGTATTTAATTATGTGATATTTCTTAAAAATATCCCCTAATTTTTATGTGTAGTATAAAATACTGATGGACTTTCAAACACAAAAATGCCAATATGAACTGCTAATGCTTGTTTTTATTTCATATGTATGATTATATGTCAGGATGATATGCACTAGGAGCAGCACAGAAGCTACATCATCCTACATAGCTCCATTCTGATTGTCTGTCTGGACATATTCAGGTACAAAAAAATAAACACTGAAAAGGTTTCAGTGGCCATAGGTAATCTCTTTCAACAATTGTGTTATGAACTTTACATGGCGAGTGCAAGTGCCTCCATAAAGCAGCTTTCAATAACGCAAGCATTTACAAAGTCTACACAAAATTAACAGGATTTAAAGAAATAATTAACACTTTTTCTACAATTTTCCACTGTAATGCAAAGTATACGGTTTCCTTAGTTACGGCAGAGCTCAGTATTTGTTAAACACCTCGTTTAAAACAATGTGCTTCTTATGTAAAAATTAAAAAGTGACCTTTTTCATAAGACTTTAATTTTAATTGATGTGTGCTATGATTTCACATTCACTATTCGTAAATAGTTCATTTAGGTTTGTTTCTTTCTCCTGTGGTTTTAAAATCACAACAATACACAGGTTTTCCACTAAATAAATGTCCCAGGAGAGGAACAATGACCAAGAACTGTTTTATTTTTAGAGGTTGAGTTCCGCTGGCTCCTTTATCAAGACCCTTAACTCTTGTACTGTAAGACTGTATCAGTTCTAAGCCTCTCTGGATTAAGGTGTCTGCTAAAGTAAAAAGAAGTATTTCAAAGAAGTATATTAAAGAAATGTTAAGATTGTCAAAATTGCAAGCGAGGAGGCAAACATGCCTGAGAACGTTCAGAGTATATCAAGAACCTCTCCTTGGAGCTGTGGATGTTGATACGTTCTGAAGAGTGCACCAGTCCACCTAAGTGAACTCTGACTGAATGGCTTGAACTTAATTACTAGAGAATGTCAGCAGTAACTGGGAACGTTTCAAAACGAGACCTGGGTGTTAAGCTAGAAAACGTAGTTTCACCAACAACTTGTTTCCCACCTGATCCCAGCTGCAATGCACTAAACTTGGATTATATATGATATGATATTTGATGAAAATGTAGGAAATAATTCTTTTAGACAAAATATCTGCCAGTACCTTCAGTTTTAGACACTTTTTCACCTACTGGGTGAGTAATGCTGCTATACAATGTGCATTTCACCCTCTGTGTCCAAGGATTCTACAACCCTTTAGAATTATTATTGCCTGACAGTCAAAGTTTCTGAAATTAGGTAACTTTCCTTGACTATGTGTTGTTTAGAAAATAGAAACGCTAGATCAGTGAGCGGGACCACATGAGCGGGAGTGTAAAGGTCATTTAAAGAGTGAGGTGGAATGAGGTGAGGTATTAATGTTGGACAATTCTAGCATGATGGGCATCTGAACACAATAATGCGGACTCAACCAAAGGCGATACCCACACGAGAGCTAGTAGGAAAATAATAAACAGAAAGGATGAAAAAATAGATTAAAGAGAACTAAAGTTAAAAGCACAGAGCACCAAATAAGCTCAATGCATACATACAATTTTTTATTTGCATAGTTATAAGTTTTTTAAACCTACAATATTGTACATTTTACAGTTCAGGACACAAGCACATGACTCCAAATTCACAGACACTGTCCTAAGAGTAAAACACACTGAACAGATGTCAGTAGAGAAAGAGAGAGAGTGACATGCTCAGAACAAGAGCCAATTGTCATTCAAGGAAAGATGAGAGATAAATCAGTTTAAATCCTGCTTTCTGATGAGAGGAAATCAGATACAGCTCTTACTGTGCCTGCCTAAGAAACTGGTGCCATGACAAGAGAGGCATTATGCAGATATACAGGACCGTGCAAATATCTTAGGCCACCATTAGATTAGATACACCATTGTTTAAGCAATGCTATGATCATATACTGTATACTTATTTATTACTCTCTTTATCAGACTACAACTATAAAACATAGGAACATTGCACGCAGAATTATAATACTGAATACTGTCCCTACAGGATACGGTAAAGTATTAAGTGTGACCTCACCTTACACTTAACATCTGGCAGGTCTGTTGGAGTAACATGTTGACCCTTCAACAGTCCTTTTTGGATGGATAGAAGCCACTTTTTAGAAGGAGGACAGTGTAAAAAGGCTACAACATGCTGCAGACAAAGTCAGGTTTATTTCTATTTTCACAATAGACCGTTGACCTAAAGCGGCTTTACAATTTCTATCATATTCTAACTGAGCAAGCCTTGAGTGACTGTGGCAAGAAAAAAGTTGCTAAACTTTATAAGGATGAAATCTTGGAAGGGCCAAAACTCAAAAAGGGACCCAACCTTCTTGGGTGACTTGGGTGCAATATGTAAGAATGAAAGTAATTTTTCTAGTTAATAAGACTGGTATTAAGATAATTATAAAAGGAGTATTATGGGGTGTCGAATCCATAAATGCTCTGCAAAAAAAACAGTTGAAATCGAAGTATGGGGTTACATGAGCTAAGAAATTACTGAAATAAAATCCGGTTCTCTTTATCGAATTTCAACATCTGATTTCTAGATTGGAGTATGCTGTTTTGATGAACACTTAATCAGAGAACTCCAGAATTCAGACTATGATCGGATTATTAGTTGCATGCAAACACACGCGGAAGGCCTGGTTTCAGTCCTGGATTTGTTTTGCACCGAAATCCAAGAGAAGTTTGAATGTTATTAGAAAAGCCCCTAATGCTGGTCCCAGACTCCAGATAATTAGTGAGGGTGTGTATGTGTATGTGTGTGTGTGTGTGTGTGTGTGTGTTGCGGTCGGTGTTTTTAGCAGTAATGTAATACTAGGAGGTACCAACTTCCCTGCTTCCCCTGTTCCTCATTGCTCCCAGCACCCTCATGCACATGCACACACACATAGAGAAGATCATTTACATACAGCACTGGGATGTGTCATAAATCACCCGCACTGAGAGTAATGGGCCTGCACCAGAGAACTCTCACCACTGCACCTAAAAACCTATAGCACACCTTTGGGAATACACACACACACACACACACACAAACAAAACACACTGAATTTGGGCGACCAGATCTTTTAACAGACTGTTGTGTTATCTGTAACAACAGTGAAATATATGCTTGTATCAGGGTTGGGAATCTCCAGGTACCTCACAATTTGATTTGATTCGATTCAGAGGGCTACAATTATTGTAGCATCTTGATGCATCTTTTTCTTTTATCTCACAGTAATCAAAGAAAAAACAGTCTAGCTAGAGTGGCATTGCACTCGTGCCGACATAATCAACCGTGTTTAATACACTGCTCACAAAAATGAGGGTATATTTTAAAATGAATATGAAGATGACCACAAGATCTGCTGGGCAATCTGATCCTGTTCATGCCCATCACTGTCACTGTTTTTTAGCACTCCTGGGTGACCATACACCCTACTGAACAGTCAATGTGGGGGTGACATGGTCCTGTTCACCCACGTGAATATACCCCCTACTACTCAATCATCATAACTGAGTTTGCATCTAATTTGTGTAATCAAACTTTCTTTGATTTTTTGTTTGCTTTCCTGATTATTATGTTTAATGATATGCTTCTTTTATAATTGCTTCTCTTAATAAAAGTTGCAATACAGTTTGTAATTTGGTGGTAATTTGAGTTTGGTGGACGTTTTGATTTCACTGTTGTGGCCTTGCACGAGACAGACTGTCCGGGCGACGCCACACTTCTGCGCTTCTGCACTTCTGAGTTCCACATTTTTGTTTGCCAATATTATGTTATCAATTATTATTTAAAATATTGATTTTTGACTTTTGTGAATCGATGCAGAATCATCCACATACAACTGCATCCCACGACGCATCTAAGAACTAATTTTGTATAGTTTTATATACACAGACATGCTTAGACCAACACACACTATACAATGCACAGATTCTGACTCACTGAGCTGCATCATCATGAATCTCAATTAAACACTTCAATTAAAATACCGAAGTAGAAAACACCTTTCCATAATGCTGATGTTTAATCAAAAACCTAGTAAAAACACACTACCACCTTATCAACCAAATTCCATACAAGCATAACGCTGCTTATTAGTCTCTCTTATACATCCATGTTCAACCTACCGTATGACATTTCATCCCCATGAGGTTGTTGTGTGATCAGGATCCCATCTCCATCTTTGCTTATCCTCGCTTTTCCTAGAACTGTACGCATTACCAAAGTGAGCAAGAACAACAACAAAGAAAAACAAATAAATAAGCTCAACTCAATTAGATTGCAACTATTTTTGGCTTTCCAGATTTTGGGCTACATTGCTGTGTCGCTAGAAGTGTTTTTTTTTCCCTTTTATTTGAGTCCATACACATTCGTTGAAGGTCAGGGCAAACCTAATATTTCAGACATCTGTTCAGCGTCTGAAAGCGGCTTTTATGTTTCTTTCATTTGATTTAGATCTGAGTGAAATATGACTGTTATGATATGTGTCACTGTTATGATATGTGGTTTGGAATGAAGGAACCCCATGACATATAATAAGAATGGGGAAATAACTAAAAAGGCAGAGCAAAAGGTTCTCCAAATTACAAAAACAAAAATGGGGAAAATTCACACAGCTGTGACTGGGAATGGCACCCCGAAGATGTCGCGAACGCGAATCGGCTACAATGTGTGCTGAAACGGCAGCGGGCAAACATGCAGTAAACACGAGAAGGCGCCGATTTAGGACGCTTCTCAAATCGAGTAGCGCGGAGGCGCTCCAAAACGAGCCGCTAAATACCTCAGGGGTTTCCGCCATACGCGTCCGGCACTATAAGCCCCAGGACGTAACTGACTGAACATAAATAATCGCTTGCGTAGCTTTTAACGAAGTTGCTTTGAAAACGGAAGGCCGAGGGTATTACGTGTGTGTACGATGGACTGTACATTCTTCGACGATGTAGCCACAAACAATGCTGGGGTCGTACTTTTATGAAGATCCCCCAGTTGTTTGATATCATGGCGTAAATTACACACCGGATATAACCCGCGTCACCAGACGCTCTGTAACGGCTGCTGGAGTGCGCCGCAAGCGCACCGGGCGTCTAAGGTAAGCCTCGTAACAGTCACTGGTGGATTCAGGTTTTAACCATAACTTTTTTGGCTATGTTAAGCGACGTCTCCTTCTCTTTTTCTCCTTCTGCCTGAAAGGATCCTCACAAATACCGAGGCCACAACTCCCTCTCTGTCACCAGACTCACAAGTCACACCTCCCCAGGGAACGCAGGGTGAAGGCGTAGCGTTTTATCCCTTTTGCAATACTGCGGATGATTTCACAACTGTCCTCCCTTCCACCAGATACAGCCAACCATATCAGCGTGTGATTCTCAGCCTGGTTGGAAGTCACTACTGGGGCCCAATCCCAGGCCACTGCAGGGGTGTGCCAGTGTCTCAGGCACCTGAGCAACCACACAAGTCATAGACTATGCCACCATAACTGATTCATATACACACAGAATCAATACTAACAGGCACACAGGTGACAGGCAGTGACAGTCCAGGCCCTCTCCACTGAACCTGACATGCACACAGTAGACACCTTCTCCACTAAGCCTGACAGGCACATAGTCCAAGTCTTTTCCACTGAACCTGACAGGGCAAAGTACATGCCCTCTATGCTGGACCTGATGGGCACAGACTGCAAGCTCTCTCCACTGGGACTGACAGGTGCAGACTCCAGGCCCTGTCCACTGTCCACAGGAGCCATGCCCATTTGAACTATCCAGCAAAGAGAAATTGCCTCCTTTATTGGTACTCAGAGGCACAAACACTGAACCTCACAGTGACAGAAGGTACTGTATGTCGTCACCTGACAGGCATATCACCAGGCATATATTCTTCATTATACTGACAGGCAGATGTGCAAAGCCTCCTTACTAGAAACCACAACTACTTTTATAATAAGTATAGACACCATAGCACATTTACTGGAATTTGCAGACACATGCCATGCAGTCCTTATTGTTCCGGACTGTCTGCTATAGAGTCCTATTTGCACTGAGACAGGATCACATGCCTTGCTTACTGACTGCCTAGCACACAAGTCATGCCTGCATAACTTAAACTAACAGGCAAATAGGCCACACCTCCATCTCTGAGACTGACAGGCACTAAAGTCTTCTTCCCTGTGTTTGATAGGCACAGATCTCTTTCTTCAATAGGGTGGAACAGATTCCAGGTGTATGTGAACTTGATGTGTTAACTGGTGAATAACAGGGCTGTGGTGAACCTGTGATGCCTAGCTGTGCGCTAGCCTCCAGGCACTGGGAATGTGATGCCCACGAACAGGCTGAAGGGAGCTGGCCTAGTAGCCCTCAGTCTGCCAGCACTGTGCTCGGCCACAGCTCATAAAAAATGACACACACACACTGACGCCACATGCTGTCTAGCAAGACCCCTCAGGCCAGTTTACAGCCTGTCACTCTTGCTTTGGACATTTGCTCAGCATGCCTGTTAGCATCTCTCCATCCAAACACAAGGGTTTACACAACACCAAATCACACCAGCGAAAAAGCTCTAGGTATGATGGATTTTTTTTCAGCTTCCGATTCTAATAATCGGAAGCTTCCTGAAATAAGCTAAATCCACATGGGGGAAGCCTAAATCCTCCTGGTTTTGACTAAACTGACCATATGTAAGTTTGCAGACGGACTGTGAGACGGATTTCTGCAGTAGCATGTAACAAGTATGCTAAGCACTTACAATAATGAGTCGTTCTCTTTGAAATATGTGTTTATTAAATATAATGTGACTTTTTATCTTCCAGCAGTGCAGTTTTGTAAGAGAGGGAAATGACGGCAATGAAGAGCACAATGGGCTTGTAAATTACTTTTTTAAATTCACAGTAGAAAAACAAAACAAAATATGACTCCTTATTGAAGTCTGGTGCCAATAGTATGGCATTTGAAAGCACTTTGTTATAGATATTGCCCTTTTGAGGAGCCAAATTGAACATTTATCATTTATCATGTGGGTCACCTTTTCAAATCATTAGTACAGTGGAACCTCAGAATTCGAACGTTTCTTCACGCTGAACAATTCGAACAAGAATTATTTTTTTCTCAAACATAAAATTTAAAATATAAGAAATGTTTTATTACAAATTTTGTAACTTACTTCTTGGAGAAATCAAAAAAAAAAAAAAAATCCTCCTTGGTAAATACGATAATTATGGGGTGACAGCAGAACCGCGTTTTAAAGTTTTTAAGAATACTACTTAAGAAAAGATATATAATAAGAAGCCCACATTTAAAAGCATTTTCTCTCTTAAGATATTTTTTCTGGTTCCCACTGTTGAATCCTTCCTAATTTATATAATTACAGTAACACCTAACCAGGGGAGCCCCCACATGCGTTACTAATCGATTTACCCTGGCATGGATTGCGTTGGGGTTTTAACCTGTAATGAAACCACTAGATGCTGTGCACGATGCACAACCTGAAAATATATTAATTCAACTAAATCAAATAAATAAATAAAACATTGCCCTTGATCTCATGAATATGTAAATATTTGACCCATGCTCTCTCCATGCCTCACTAACAAGCTCTGAATATTTTATTTTATTTCATTGCCTTTAAATGGCAGGCCAAGTCAAACACTGGACAAACAATCTGAAGCGAGAAGGAATAATATTACGTTTTGATATGTCAAATAATTCCTATAACACACCTCCTTGCAAATGATGAAACTTTCTGGCCGCATTTCAATCATGTTTTTAACTCTCTTGCGTCAATTTCCACCCACTGTTTCCACCTGGGAGAACCCCTGTCACTCAGATGAAGCTCGGATCTATTAGCTAAATGAAGCTCATAAGACGCGCCCTCGAAGGGATGAGGGATCGATCAAATGACTTTAACTGACTTCACCTGCAGTGCTTACCCACTAGGCTTTGTGATCTGACACAGTCTTCGTTATGAACAACAGACTATCAGACAAAACTTTGTGTAGCATTCATATTAACTGCTTCAGAACTAGTGTAGTAATCTCATTTGGACTTTTCTTGACTCCTGAAGAGACCAGCCGAGTCCAAAGTTTCTGCTTAAGGTAACATTTTTTGTCTATCGTCAACAATCAGTTCATACAGAATCAATCACTCCTGTTACGATAGCAGGTGGTGTTTTATTTGGACCCAAATATGCGGGATAGGTGTATCCCATGACGTATAATAAGAATGGGGAAATAATGAAAAACGGGCAGAGCGTAAAGACTCCTAGCAAAACAAAACCGAAAGTGTAAGTTGCTCCTGAATGGGAAAAGCTGCAAAAGCACAGCTTGCAGGACGTCACTTCAGGTTTGAGGCACGGAGGTGATCCAAATGCCAGGGAGCGAAAGTGAGCTCAAAAGTGCATGCAAAACTAAAAAAACAAAACCGGGATACGTCTTATAGAGTGCGTCTTTACCCGGTGGTTACTCTAGTCGAGGCACACCTTGAGCCAGCCATGACTAGAGTCAGACTCAATAGAGCGCAAGAGCACTGGACAGTGTCCTTCTAACACAAAGACTGCTGTAATGAGTGGAAAAGGACGCTGAAACTCCAGAGGGCAAATGTGAGCTCTGACGCGCATGGAGCGCGAGGGAGAAGGAGAAAAGGCGGAAAGGGCTGTAGCGCCAGAAGGGTGCACATACAAGCCCATAAGCACCATTATAGCGCGAGTGTGCATCACACACAATAGGCGCAAAGCGCCAATGCGCAAAAATAAACTAAATGCGCGGGGAGCGCCAACGCGAAGAGATCGCGAGATGCTACCAAGCGCAAGAGGGCGAGCGCGAGCTCAAAAGAGCAGACCGGGGCGTGTCCTATTTGGAGCACACTCCCAGCAGAAGTGAGACTAAGTAGGCCGCGAGGACTGAACAGCGTGTAAATCGCGAGTACGGAACGGGAAAACCCTCAAAAGTGCCCCTTCATAAATAAATACCTCCGGGGGTTACCCGCCCGTACCGATCC
>JAUZSV010230752.1:0-12446 GCA_034780495.1 Parotocinclus cesarpintoi
AACCTCATTGTTGTAAAGCTGCTTTGTGACAATTCTGTATTGTAAAAAGCGCTATAGAAATAAATTGACTTGACTTATTTGTTTGTTTTTGTTGTTTTCCACTGAAAACAAGATTGTTACATTTATCTTGAATAAATTATTTAAATTTGACCATTAGTGCCTAATGTTGTGTATTACAGATCAATTGTATCACTTATATCAAACACAACTTTTTAAATAAGATATTGTAAATTTGGACTAATCTAAAACCGGCGTAGACCTCTCTGCTGTAAAAAAAAAAGAAAAAGAAAAAAAAAAATCGAGAATCAAATCGAATTGTGACCCTAAAATCAGAAATAAAATCGAATCGAGGATTTAGAGAATCGTGACACCCCTATTAAGCAGCAACATTTTTTGCACTATGTCAGTTTACTGGCTAAGCCTACATTATGTCGAGTTTCTTATGATCGCATTCGTTTCAGTCATTTAGTTTTTTAAGCTTTATCGCACATCCCAATATGATGCAGCATAGCTTCTAACGCTGCTACATCATTCACCCCACACATTTATCTATGTTTATTTTGGATGTTTGTGCATTGTATATTTATTAAAGCAACAGTTGTTTACTTGGTCTATTTTTGTAGGTTGGTTGTTCAATCTTATGTTTAGCTGTCCAGCATGCCAAACCTGTTTTCTATTCATTTAAATGTGTGGCTAGGTGAACTTAACAGCTGTCTGTATTATGTAGAAAAATGTAACAATCGTTGTTGGTGATACTATAGATATACAGGTATGTACCTTTTAACGTCTGCGTTATGTTCTATAAACAGGACGTAGACCGGATGGTTCCCTAGTTGCATAGGAGTTGAGTATTAATTTGAACAGTATTAATTAAAATGCTTTGACAACCTTTAGTACTGGAATTATCTACAAATGTAAACCCTAAGAAAATGGAAATTGATATCTCAATTTTTTATGTTTTCAAAACAGTTGTCTTTTGTTGTTTTATGGTTTCTTTGTACTTGTTTTGCTTGGTCAGATGTGAATTAGATGTATATAAGGCATAAATTCTTAATTATGTAAGAAGTGATAAGGCGAGATTATTTTAAACGGCCCCTACTTTTTGTTAGCAGTGTAAGCTTGTTTATGCTACTTAAAAAAGGGAATACTTTTATATAAAACATCCCGTGATTTTTGTGAGCAGTGTAAGTAGTATGAGCTGCATGAAGGCTAATATTTTATTCCCAGACTTTTGACATTGCGTTATTGGGTTTGCATTTGTAGTGTTTTTATGTAGTTGTTGAAATGTTGACTTGTTCTCTCATATCTGCAGGCAGTGCTACACTGACAGCAGCTAGGAGGCAAGGAAATGGCTCGTCTAGTAGCTGTTTGCAGAGATGGAGAGGAGGACTACCTCTTCCTCGCGAGACAGATTCCCTTGTACATTGATGACACACTCACTGTAAGATGCTTTCTCTTTCTAAGTGTCTTTGGGGTAATGCAGTTAATTATGGATGCACTGATGCTGCTTGTTGTCCCAGCCATCACAAATATTTAGCATTTGGGTACTGTTACATTACAGTTCTTACAATGACTTTCAAAACATGTTTTATTTTCATAAGATGTTCCTCACTTTATGACTATAACATACACTTCTCACAAAAAAGATTGAGATATCCCCTAGTTTTTGTGAGCAGTATATAAATTGTACGTCATGTGCTTCCATTGTAACATTCAGCCGTGCTAAACGTCCACATGCTAAAATCTTTTCAAACAGCTGACTTTGCTTCTTCACCTACCTACTTAACGCTACGTTGCTGTAAATTATCGGGTGTTGTATTTGTAAAATTACTCCGATACACGAGCACAGGATCGACCCTGATGCTGGTATCGGTGAATCCCTACATTTTATTGTACTTTGGGTATGAGCCTGTACTTGTTAAATCAAACTCACTTTACATACGGGACACTCCTTAGATACACCAGTTGACCTGACCTCTGTAGTAACTTACCATGCCTCGCACAACTTCTGTTGTACAGATGGTAATGGAGTTCCCAGATACTGTACTGGATGTTGAGAGTCATCAAATCAACAGTTCCCAGTTGAAGCAGTTTATTGAGGTAAGTTCAATATGCAAGAATTTATTTTAGCTTGCAACTGCCCTGGTTGATGTACTGAGTTCAAATGTTTGTCGTGGGTTTTGGCAGCACCATGGCATGCTAAAACAGCAGGACCTGAGCATGGCACTGATGGTGATGTCGCGCGAGGTGTTCAGCGCCCTCTCACAGTTGGTGCCGTGTGTTGGCTGTAGACGCAGCGTCGAACGCCTTTTCTCGCAGCTCACAGACTCTGGCTACTTTGCTCTCGAGCCCCTGACTGTGGGATCAGCTGGCGTGCTATCCGTCACCAGGGCCTGCCTGGCAGACCCTCGCAAACTCTACACGCTCTTTTATGTACATGGGTAAGAGGTTTACACCAATATGAGAGTAGCTTTGTTTCTGAGATTTTCTGTGAGCGCACTTGGGGTTTACGGGTGTGGCTTCATTTAGCTTTTCTGTTTTTGCATCTGTTTGTAACACGCTGAGGATGAAGCTACGGTCTGATGATTTTTTGTTTCTTTTCTTTTTTTTTTCTCTTTGACAGATCAAAACTCAATGATGTCATAGATGCCATTCCAAAAAGCAAAAAGAACAAGCGCTGTCAGTTGCATTCTTTAGACACGCACAAGCCCAAGCCTTTAGGGTAAGTTCAGGTTTTCACACTTCAGACATTTTAAGAAACGTTTACATGGGTGCAGATGAATTTAGTTTAAGTCCATTATACTCCAAGCAGATGACCGTCATTGTTTTAATACTTTGTAAGGATGCATACACATGGTCACGGGATGCACTCTACTCACACTTTGATTCACAATATTGAGTTCACTATTGGATCTTCCTGCAGCATTTATGTGGAGGGTAAACAATGCACATATTCTTGAATAGGCTTTTAAACAAAAAAAGCTAGTACCTTGCATTTAAAATAAATTACTTGAAACAGGTTTAAAGCTATGTTGTAGATTCACCACATCTTCAATAACTGAGTCAAAACATTCCACTCTTATTTCTGAAGAATAACAATTACAAATGTGTAAAGAAATTTAAGAAAGGGTATCTTTGGGTTGTTGCTTCAAAAAAAGGAATTTTAAATGCCTATGGATAAGTGACGCATGATTGCGCACTCTGGTGTTAGAAAAAAAAGTGATTGCAATAGTTTGGGTAATAGAGTGCATGTGTCATAGTCAGTCCCTTAGATGCATGACGTTTTTCGTTGCAATGCCTCGTTACACCTCCGTCAAGGAGAATTTTATAAACAATCACTGTGCAAAAAAAATGGGTTAAGGGAACGTAGTACAGGGGAACCTCCGAATTCGAACTCCTTCACTCTGATGATTTGGGCATCAAATGGTCTGCTTGACTTTTTGACCTTTTTTTTTTTTTTTTTTTTTTTCCCCTCCTTGTTTAATTCCAAATTCGGCCTCAGTGGCTATACATTCTTACTTTGTTTGACTTACTTTTGTTTCTTTAATTGATTGTTATTCATTTGCTTTGTTCATGCTTTCATTAATTTTTATAATTATGTAAAATTATAATAAAAAAAAAAAAAATAATAAAACCTCATCAGGGGGCCCATCCTCCATGGGTGGCCTAGATGCTAACTAATACCAAAAGTATACAAAATTATAGCAAAATTAGGTCAATAAATGAATGGACTAATAATAAAAGTCAAATTAGTAATAGAAAAATTTGAAAATAAGTTGAAAATAAATTTCATGATCAAACGACCTTTTGGAATCACGTCAGTTTGAATTCTGGGGTTCCACTGTACATGGGGGTGACACAGAACAATCTTTTACAGAAAAAGTAACAATACAGAGCTGAAATGGGAGAGGACTGGTGTGTGCAGACTAATGTATGTTGAATACGTTGGTGTTTTTATGCCAATGTAGAGAGGAGAGTGCAGAGAGAGGGCTAGTGACAGGAAGAGAGAATGCAGGAGCAGTAAGGAAAGAGGTCAAATGTAGTATCATTTTCCACTTTGTTCCTTTTGAGACTCCTTACAGGTAAGCAGCACTGTCTCTGTGTCCAGAAGCCACACTGTCAGTAGGTGAACATGAGAACGCTGTAACTTCTGTCTTGCGTTAAGATCAAGGACAAAATCAGGACATTAAAGCATTAAAATGTCCTCGTTAGTACAGCAAGGCCTTCATTAATGTTAATTACTACTCGATGTTGTTACATCACATTGAATTCATGTCTTGTGGATAAACTCTGGGCTCCTTGTTTGATATAAATCTTACAACATCCCTACATGTACCTTGTGTTGGTGAGTGATTTATGTATTAAAGTGCTGTATATTCAGTGTGGTTATTGGATGTTTGGCAGCCTTAGCAACCGTTGCATGTTTTGTGACTGTGGAGACTGACTGTTTTGCAGAGGGAGCTGGATGGACGTGTGGGAGTTGATGTCTCAGGAGTGCCGGGACGAGGTGGTTCTGATCGACAGCGCCTGTTTGTTGGAGACACTGGAGACATACTTGCGCAAACACAGGTACAAGCAATATGGGTTTCCGTCCAAGTTTTCCCCTGTTAAATGATGCCACATGAGCGGAGACTTGTGTTGATTTTTTTTTATGTGTGAGATTATCTAGTTATCATTGGCAACAACAGCAACAATGTTGATCTATGCGTGGTAGAACTTTATGAAACCCATTTAACAAAATTAACCATTTAGAGTATTCATGCTTTTTTGTCATACATTAAAAATGATGTCCGCTTTCCAGCACAATCCAGTCTTCAAACATTTCTGCTTGTTGTTAAAGTGATAGCCACATCGAACTGGCTGTTTTGTTTACATTTTATATTTGTCCTTTTCCTGTGTTTGTCAGATTCTGCACAGACTGTAGGAACAAGGTGCTGAGGGCCTATAACATCCTGGTGGGTGAGCTAGACTCTAGTAAAGAGAAGGGCTATTGTGCCACACTGTACGAGGGACTGCGCTGCTGCCCACACGAGCACCACATCCACGTCTGCTGCGAGACGGACTTTATCGCTCACCTGCTGGGCCGCGCAGAGCCGGAGTTTGCAGGGGGATACGAGTGAGTCGGCTGAACTGCTTGAACGCTTCTAATTTTCTAAAGGTTTATTTCTTATGAAGTTGCAGTTGTTTAAAGGTGACCCGTACAGGTAATGACTTACAATGGCATGAATACAAACACGGCAGAAAACTGAGCTTTTGGATTTAGAATTTTCCTGGATACGAGATTCATGCACTGCTTATTTTCATTTTGAAATACCCCCTTATTTGTTTGGCCAGTATAGTTTAAGCAGCACTCACATTAGGTCTTCAATGTAGGATCAGCAGTGTCTGAAATACACCAACCTATGTAGCACCAATAACCATACCAAGCTCTTCCCCATTCTCGGGTCAGTTTGAACTTCAGCAAGTCAACTTGACCATGTCATCTGCCTGCCGTTTTTTTTCCGCTACGGCAAGGTCCGCTTGTCGGCACGTCCGTCCTTACCTGGATCACTCGATACAATACCCATTGATACAATAGAGATCTACTCCAACCGATGTGTCGCTTCACCTGTCGTTGGATACCTAATCAACGGCAATTTGGAGTAATCAATCAACCTAAAATGCATGTCTATAGAGTACCATAACTTCACTGTAATTTCTGAAAGTGATTTGTTGGGCTTCCTGAATAGACTGAAACAAACCTTTATTTGTAAATATATGCTTTGCTTGACGGAAATGCTGAATACAGTTGATTCCGGTTAATGGGACCACATCGGGACGCGATCGTTTTGTTCCTAATAACCGGCTGGTCCGATGAAACGAACATTCCCTATGTTACAAGATGGGGCGTGCTATGTAACATATTAAATGTTTATTAAACATTTATTGTGCGATTTTACACGTGTAGCAAACATGCAAACAAGAACTACTGTTGCTTACAAACTTTATTCATTTAAAAATTAATTTGCAAACATGTTTTTTGAAACGATCTACAACACAATGTATAAAACAATTTCTTACTAAATTCCAGTCAACTTTAAAGAACTTCTCCAATGTGACCTGATCCGCTTTAGCAGGGGATAAGTGTCTTCCTGTTTTTGTAGTAAATGGAAATGTTAGGCAAAGACCTGTAGGTGGCAGTAGAGGGTAGAATTTTCAGGTAGTGATGCCAGAGACGACGAGTTTCTTGGGATTTTACATACGGATATTAAATACTGTACACGTTTTTGGTCCGATTAAGCGGAATAACATTACACGTATTTAATAGGATTTGATTCGGTACTTTAGAATTTGGTCCGAATAAGTGTCTGGTCCCATTAATCAGTGGTCCAATTAACTGGAATCGACTGTACTTGTGATTTTACACAGGCGCAGAGAGAGGCATGCCAAGACTATAGATATAGCACAGGAGGAGGTGTTGACGTGTCTGGGAATCCACCTGTATGAGCGGCTTCATCGGATCTGGCAGAAGCTGCGGGCTGAGGAGCAAACCTGGCAGATACTCTTCTACCTCGGTATCGATGCGCTGCGCAAAAGCTTTGAGGTACAGTAACTGGTTACGTCACAGTACTATAATAAACTCAGCACTAAGTGTTTGTGATTACTGCATTATTCTTACCTCTGTAGTGTTATTGTACTAAACAACCAACAGTACAGAAGTATCAATGCACCATCACAAGCACTATGTATGTATCGCTGTAGCACAGCGCATGCACTGGAGTACTGATCAAACAATTGCAAGTTCAAATCCCATATCTGGCATACTACTGCCTTTGGTCCCTTAAAGGCTTTAAGTCTGGTCTATTTATTTAAGGGGTAGGATGTCTGAAACTGTTAGGCTTCTGTGACTTTTAATGTGCTGCAGACTAGGGCTGATCAATGAATCAAAAACAGGATTATGAGGACAAATTAGAAGAATTTAAATTATTAATAAATAAAAAATATAAATAGCTGTTAATGTAAAAGCCGTATTGATTATAAGTATAGTTGGTCTCGGGGACGAGTAGGTTTTTGTTGTTGTTTTTCCTGGTGCATCACTACAAATTTTGCAGCCCTAACTGCGTACTTAAAATGCAGATCTATCATTATATTTATTTAATTTTATGTTTTATATATAATGTTGTCTTATTCCATATTATTATAAAATTCTGTCATCTACACTGCACACAAAAATTGTGATATTTAATTATGGGATATTTAATTCTGAATTATCCTATTTTTTTGTGAGCATTATATTACAACTATTAATAGAAATGTAATTCTAACCAACTTCCTTCTAACCAAAATTCCTACATATATCATCTAGGCTGTGAAGTTGTGCCCCCTTTTTTTTTTTTTTTTATTTTGAAGTTTTTTCTTCAAAGGTTACTTCATCATAGTAAGGAGGTTTTTCCTTTCCACTGTTGCCTTAAGCTTGCACAACTTGGGCCTAAATAGTTGTAAAGCTGCTTTGAGACAATGCTCAGTTGTAAAAAGCGCTATATAAATACATTTGACTAACTGGCTACCAGCGGTTAATGTGCACGACCAAGGCAGCTGTACGTTTGGTATTCAAGTGCTCAGTATGTCTGTTAATGTTGCTTAGTATAGGCATATAGAACTCATTTGGTTTTAAGTGATTGTTTGTGAATGCAGATGGCAGTGGAGAAGGTGCAGGGTATCAGCCGTCTGGAGCAACTCTGTGAGGAGTTGTCAGAAGAGGAGAGAGCAAAAGAGCTCAAGCAGGAGAAAAAGAGGCAGAAACGCAAGAACAGACGCAAAAACAAGTGCGGCTTCAACATGTCTGAGCAAGAGGCTGAGGGGTACAACGAGGAGAGCCTGGCTGAGGTAAGTGTCTTTCTGTTTAGGTATTACGGAGTGAGTCAAAAGTCACAGGATGTAATGACATATCTGATTATCTTAGCAAATAATAGTTGAAGGAGCCTATCTTTTAGGCTATGTCTGGAACATGGTGATCATGTTGAAAGCCAGCATATTGGATCAAGAGCAAGTTTTTCCAATGGGAAGGTGGTCATGTAGCATATCAAAGAAGAACGGAGTTGTCTTGGATATCAATCAGCAAGATTTCCAATATCTCTTGTGGTTTAAGTTATCAACACAGTTCACAGAGAACAGAAAATGGCACTGATTTTATAACTGGGGAGCGCAGCTGCCGTATCATAGCTGCAGACAACCGACACCCAGAAATATCACCAATTTGTATCACCCTGTGGCTTTTGACGTACCATGATTTAGATTCTGTTAGCTTTCACTTAATCAGCGTTTTCCAGCATGTAATTATAACAAGCTTTTATATTCTAATGTTAAATGTTGGCTTTTTTGTATTCCATAAAACAGTGTTCTGCAGAGTCGGTAGACAGTGGCTGCAAGTCCTGTGGCAGTAGTGTGGAATCTGGCAGGAGAGTAGATGTGATTGAACCCATAGAGAGTTCTCCGTGCAGCTGCCCTAACACCCCTCTCCTGCGCTCACCTAAAAGCAAAAAAGGTCAGAAGTACCATAAACACTCTGGGGTGGATTGTTGGGCTTTTGCAATTCAAGCATTATCAGAGTTCCATGTACGGACGCTTGGTCAGCACAGCACAGCGGTCCAAGATGCTTGCATGAGTCCCAGGTTCAATGCACTGTAGTTTGGCCTTCACTGACGGGCACAACTGGCAGCATCTTGAGTCACTGGAGACTAGACAGGGAATAGTGTACAACCATGATGATGTATTCAGATACAATAATGGGGTAGAAAACAGAGAGAAACGCAGATAGCAAACACATTGGGCTTGGAGAACACAGTTCTCGAACACAAACTGAGCTTTAAACAGCAAAGGATGTGATTTAAGGAATTGTAGGATGATTTTTAAAAAAAATCTATTTACTTTGCCTGTCCTGGAGTTTGTACCCTGACTTTTTTTCTTCTTCAAACCCTTCAGGACTGAAAGGGTCAAAAAAGACCAAAGTTAATGGTTAAATCAACATCCAGACATTTGATTGCAGTTATTGCAATAGATACTGAAAGCAAAGTTTTAGTAATTTTGACATTCCTGAATGTCTAATATTGGATAATTGTCCTCAGCAAATAAATGACCAAGGGAGTAGTTTGTTTTATTGGGTTCTGTTAATCTGCTTTTGTAAAAATTGGATATCTAGAAAATTTGACAGGCTTCTCAAATAAAAAAAACACAAATATTTTACTGTTGTGCTTGACATGGATCAGCTATGTTTAGAAAACACTAAAATGGAGTGCTAATATTGTGGAAATAAGATAACAGTAATGACCCATAGTCAACTGGCCCTTGTGTTTGTAGGCTTGTCATCTCACAGTAATGGCAGCGACTGTGGCTATTCCTCCAGTATGGAGGGCAGTGAGACCAGTTCCAGGGAAGGTTCCGATGTGGCATGCACAGAGTTCATGTGTAACCATGACGAAACAGGTATCAGTTACTATTCTTTAACATAAGCCGTTTCTCTCTCCCCAAATTTTTTGATTAAGCTCTTGGCCTTCAACCATTAAATCCACTTATGGTCTGTGTGATACACATTTGTTTATTTGTGTATCTGTTGTGTAACTGTTACTTCATGAACTGGGATGTCAGATCATGTATTAAGCTATTTAAGCCTTGTAGTCGCCCCACTTTATCTACAGGACTTGGTTCCAGTAACCAAAATCCCTGACTAAGTCCCATGGCATAGCATTTTCATATAACCTACACACATCCTCCTTTACTTCATATCATATCTAGTTTTCTTGTAATGCCAACTGCTATGTAAATAATTAACAGTATTGTCAGCGCTGCACATGAATGTACAAGATGTGTGGAAAATGGTGGTAGAAATTGTGGGAGGCTACAGCAGTGTAAGACTACACAATTGGATTCTGTGCAGTTTTTGTTTCACAGCTCCTTGAATCCTGAGCCACTGATTGGAGAGCCATCTGTATATTGTTTTGAATGAAGCATTAAATAAGTTTGCAAACTGAAATGTAACTTGCCTGTCCAGGTCCTTTTCATGTCCAATGTTCAGTAGGCACTAGAGCATCTTTCATTTCTGCAGGCGAATATTCATGTAGTCACCACAGCTCTGAGGATAAAGAGGAGGATGGTGTCGATAGCTGCGTGGAGTGCTGGGCCAACTCAGAAGATCACACCAAGGGCAAGAAGAAGAAAAGGAAAGGCAAGGGCTTGCTAAGTGCAACTGAGCATGTAAGTTACACTGCAAGGTCATAACCTATTTATGATACTTATGCATTATTACTACTGTACTATGCATTATATTTATATTAAGTCATGTATTAAATGCATTCATGGAGTTATTGTACAGGTGCTCCCTACTTTAGGTGATATGTTCCAACAAATTCCTAATAAATGAACCAAGCCAAAACTGCCAAAATCATTAACATTAGCTTATTTTATAAATAAGAGAATTTTTGTAATTAGTAATGTATTGAAAGTGAAAAATAAAAGCAAAACACTTACTCAGTTGGTGAATTCAGGCTTAATGCTAACTGCTCAACTGGAGACCAAGACTTCTGTTTCTGTTTTCCTTTCACTTGGCTGTTGTTACTAACTGTTTTAGGACACATGAGATATTATTTGCGCTAAGCATACAGTACTGTAGATGCTTAAAAAAGACACAAACATTATCTGAGGACAGGCTGTTGTGAATCTGAATCCGTGTATACTGAATCATGAATGTTGAATTGGGACTGAGTGTTTTGTACCTTTTTATATTTTTGGTATATTTTCAATTGGTTGGTTGAACCCATGTTTACAGGGAGTCGACTGAACAGTGCAGTTATTACCATCACCGTCAGACCTTCCTCTCGCTCTAAAGTTCTCAACTTTCTCTCTCCAGCATTGTTCGAAGGCCGATGTTTGCTCTTCAGACAGCAGCCAGAGAGGCTCGTCCAGCTTAGGAAACAGCCACAACTCCTCCTCACCCCCACACAACTGCCAGAGTAAAGAAGCAACTTGCCCGAAGCGCTGTTGCGGATCATTTTCCAACGGTACCTTACAGCTTCCCGTGGCTGAACAGCAACGGAAAAAGGCCGTTTTCATCCATTCGCCCCCAGATGTCTGTGCACAGGGGGATGGCACTACCAAAAGCCTCATGGAATTGCTGGTAATTTAAACTTTTCAAACTCAGTGGAGTCTCTTGTATGCATTTGTCATTTATTAAATCGAATAATTGGGGGGCAGCACGGTGACTCGGTGGGTAGCAACGCTGCCTCACAATAAGAAGGTGGAGAGACCTGGGTCCTTTCTGTGTGGAGTCTGCATGTCCTCCCGTGTCTGCATGGGTTTACTCCGGGTACTCCGGTTTCCTCCCACAGTCCAAAGACATGCGTGTTAGGTTAATTGATCACTCCAGAATTGGCATTGACTTGTGTATATATATATGTGACTGGTGATGAGATAAACTTGTGTATGGATATAACCTCGTGTGTGTAGCTTACATGGCCACTGATGCCGATAGCGACGTTAAAGAAGCCAAATAAATAAATAAATAGAAGCAGGTGCGTCCAAACTTTTGACTGCTATCGGATCAGTATTAACACACTGTTTTAGTATAAATAACAATCAGTAAATTGAAGCCTCGCCTAAACCGTCTTCTGCTTTCTCATTCCAGTCGGGAAAGTCGTGGATCCAGAGCACTTTTTGTAAACGAGAGTGTGTGAAGTTTTTACCGGCGTCTCAGGAACACCACAGGTCTGACTTTCCACGCTGACTTTCTATTTGTTCGGCCCCTTTTCACTGTTCTATAAGAAGGAAAGAATACTTAAAGATTACAAGACTGAAAAACTGAATTACCGTATTTTGCAGATGCTCTCCTGTGTGCCACGTTTGCCAAAACCTAGTCAGGTATGAATTTCCATTTTGTTGATGGTTTCAGAGATGTAATTTTGTTATTCATATGTGCTACTAAATGTGTACGTGTTATAAATACGTGTTTGCATTTGAAAGCTGAAATGAAAAGAGTTGAACTTCTGAAGGCAAGTAAATCTTAATCATACATTTAAAAGCCAGTTTATTTCTGAGAGCTTATATAAACACATTTACATTTATGTTATTTAGCAGATGCCCTTATCCAGAGCAACTTACAATTCATAGTCTAACAATCCAAGCAATCGTGGGTTAAGGGCCTTGCTCAGGGACCCAACTGTGGCAGCTTGGCAGAGGTGGGATTTAAACCCTGGACTTTCTGGTCCAAAGTCCAACACCTTACCACAGCCACAAACATCATCAGACTACATTTGTTATTTAGCAGACGTCTTTTTCCAGAATTAATACAATCTTACAATCCAATCAATAATGGGCTAAGGGCCTTGCTCAGGGACCCAACTGTAGCAGAGGTAGGATTTGAACCCTGGACCTTTTGGTACATAGTCCAGTACCTTAACAATTAGGCTACCACAGTC
>JAUZSV010230856.1:0-20237 GCA_034780495.1 Parotocinclus cesarpintoi
CACCAAAATATCCTACACATTGAGTAGATACAACAGCTATTTACTGTAAATCATCATATTTTAGCATTTATAACATTACTTTATTGTTAGAATTAATATTTTTATATATTTTTTATTATATTATATATTATTTTTTAAATGTAAATGTTCCGCAAAAACCTGTGAAAGAGCGAAAATCTGCAATATAATTTTTCCATTAATATTTTTATTTAATCCGTGATGCACTGAAAGGTGATTCACCGCGAAAGGTGAACCGCAAAGTGGCGAGGGGACACTGTATTGCCATGTTTTATTGTACATGTATGAAACCATAGAGAGCATCCTGCGTTATGAAATGCCTGAGATATTGTTATATTGTTTCATTGCTCAACCAGCCTTAAGCAAAACATAAACCTAACCTTAATTTAATCTCCTTCCAATGTTTTTATTTTAACTTATTAATATCTTGAGGAACGTTCTCGGTATGTGAGAGTACAATAGCATTAGTCACGTCTGTGTTTTCCCCTGTTAAACCCTAACCATAACGTTTTCTCATTCTGGGTGGATCTGAATCTCAGTTATTACCAGTGGTTACCTGTTATTAAACTGGGAGGTTCCTTTTGAGCCTGAGCCTGCCTGGAGTCTGGGAATTGAACGGTACGAGGAAAGCCTGTTCTTTGAAACATAACATAGCACAGGCCCATCTCGTTAATCTTGGATCCGTTGCCAGCTGGAGCTATTAAGAAGGAAAAGAACTGATACAGTATGATTTGTCAGTCAAGGGCCGACGATCTTTGCTTTTTCATTGGGCTTTGCTCCTTCATCCTACTCATAATAGCACCGCCTGTCCAACTTCATCCTGCCATCAAACCGACATGCACTTTTCTACTGTTTATGCTTATTGTTAGATCAACAGGGACCAGTTGGATACCGAAAGCATAGCAACTGGTAGCTCTGGGTTCACGGACCTCGGAGACGTCTCTGGGTTGGTACTTATCAAGCGGAACACAATTTTTCATGTAGTACATAAAGAAAGTAAAGACACTGTTTAAGTTCCTTTACCTGTGAGCTAATCAAATCTGATATCCAGTCATTGGAGATGTCTGGGAAACCCCTGCGCTATTAGCCTGATAGCTGTCAGGACAGATTTGTAACTTTACCTTCACTGATGTTTCCTAAAAATTCACAAAGATTGTCAGAACCAAAAGTGACAAACACTCGTTTGGTAAGAGTTGGCTATCTGTGTTGGGGAATAGGGCGTGTCCCAAATCACAAACGTTTCCCTGTTTTAATCCCGCTTATCCTGGTCAGTGTCGTTAAGGGGTCTGGAACCACTCTCAGAGGATGGAACATAAGTCCATAGCAGGAAATGTGACATTGTTTTTAAACATTTGGTGATAAACTGGAGATCCTTTACCCATATTTGCTCCACAAAGACTTCCTGGATCATCATGATTAAAATCGCCTATTTATAATCACATTGTTATTTAGTTTTTAAACTCATTACTAGCCCTAAATTGTGCCGTCCCAGTTTTTTTTAGAATGTCTTGCAGACCTGAAATGCAGGAATGGATATTTATTAACTGATTATCTGTTATTATTTGCTTAGCTTTACTGTTAATATAAACTTAATTATTCCAGTTAACATCTAGGCCAGGTTTCTTTCTTACAACATTCAGGGAGTTTTTCTTTGCCACTGTCACCATAGGATTGTTCAATTTATAATTGTCCTTTTAAGATAATATAATGTTGTAAAGCTGCTTTGAGACGATGCTCTATTATAAAAAGTGATATATAAATAAATCTGACTTGCCTTGACAAATTAACCAATCAACACTATGTGGTCCGGAGTAAGGAGATAAAGTTTAAGAGAAGAAGTTCGTCATTCATATGTTTGTGTAAATACTTGACAAATCACGTCCTCGCTTGCTCCTGTTTGTTTTGGATTCTATTTTGACTCGTTTGACGTGTTTAGTGACTTTTGTATTTGGGAATTGACTTTCCTTCACTTATTTGTACCTAAGCTGGAAATGGTGTTTGTAAGTATATGTGCCTGTCCTATTGAAAGTAGTACTCCTTTGTTACCTGTATATTCTCTCTCTAACGTATACATTAGAAATATAAATACCATGTGACTTTGGTAATGTCCATTCATCATCATTTCACAATCAGCAATTGTAAAATACTCAACTAAGGTACATATACCTAAAAATACGTACGTATTGACCACCACTGGTGCCACTGTTGTGCCACGTTAATGATCACAGTGTTAGTTAATTTGATAAAGCTACACCGTGGCAGGAGTGACGTATATTCGTGGACCCGCTCAGGACCCGTCGAGTAATGTCCTGAGGAGCCACTGATAGGCATCGATGTGAAGTCGTTACATAAACCACATGGCCCTCTGACTTCCCTCTGCAA
This sequence comes from Parotocinclus cesarpintoi, assembly GCA_034780495.1. Taxonomy (NCBI): domain Eukaryota; kingdom Metazoa; phylum Chordata; class Actinopteri; order Siluriformes; family Loricariidae; genus Parotocinclus; species Parotocinclus cesarpintoi. The sequence goes on from JAUZSV010230856.1 coordinate 2,401, forward strand.
ACACGGCCTTGACAGCAAAGGTCAGAACCAAGTCCAAAGTCACGGGATCCAAATCTTGTGCAGTCGTGCAGGCATATGAGCAGCCTGTGTAGGGTTTCCACCCCACATGTGCTTTCTGTCTGACTTGAGCAGCAGCTCTGTGTTTTTGTATAAGAACAAATGTTTTAGAGCATCATTGGTGGCTTTTTTATACCCTGTACATATTTATATTTCTTTATTTTTAATTTACGCATTTTATCCCGAATGGGGTCACAAACAATCTTGGGCCTATCCCAGAATTCAATGGCTCACATGACGCAGATTTGTCGGCTGCATATCCATGATAAGTGTCTCACAGGAGAAATCAAGACACATCAGACCAGGCAACTTTCCAATCTCCAATCTTCTCCAGTTTTGGTGAGCCCATTCTTGCTGACAGGAGCGACAACTGGTATGATTTTCCGCTGCTATAGTCCATATGCTTCAAGATTTGTTTGTTCAGAGATACATTAATTATAGACTAAAACCCATAGTTCGTGGCCCCCTGATTTCAGGATGCAGCACATTGCAAGATTGAAGTGCTACCCTGATTTTCATTTAAACCTCCCACCTTGGTCTTTCCGGGTTAAGCGAATTCCTGTAGCTCTGCACTGCCAGCACGGATGAGCTTGGTTATGTTGCATGTAACCACAACCGTTGTGACGTAAATATGGTTTCCAATCCACTGAAGCCCAGCGGAGATAATCACAGCCTGCGAGCGGTGAATTCTTGGCCCGCTTTCATCGAACAAAGTGAGCAGGGGGGCGAAAAATAGAGACACGTTTACATTTAAACCGTTCAGAATTCAGTCTGAATTCGTCTCTATCTGCTGAGGATTTTTGAGTCCAGGCTCAGTCCCGAGTGAACGTATGGTTACTGGTCTGAGTCGAGTGCATGAGCTCCAGTGAATCCATTCATCATGTGGGTAAATCTACTCCGGACACCGGCTGCAAACTCAATCCAGGCCTCAAAGCTAATGTGACATTGAGGTAAATACAATTAAGCACAGCCAGAGGAAAGCCTCGCTTATTACTGTTTATCTTTAAACCTGACTCCCTGGCTCCATCTGGCTCGATGCCTGCATGCATTAGACACCCCCCCACCTCCTTTCTACAGGCCTATTCAAAACAGCTTGTGGAAAGAAAATACTAGTTGGCGTAGCTGTTTAAAGCTTATTTTGCACGCTTTATTGACCTTTACATGTACGCTACGTGACCAAAAGCAATCAGTCACGTCCACATTTTTAACATTCAATCTAAAAACCATGGGAATTAGTTTAGGTTCAAATTCAGTTTATTAGACATCATTTAGCAAACGCCTTACCCAGAGCAACTTATATACAGTCGTACAATTCAAGCAATTGTGGCTTAAGTGTCTTACTTAGGGATCCACGTGTGGTAGCTTGGCAGAGGTGGGATTTTAACCCTGGACCTTCTGGTCCATAGTCCAGTACCTTAACCACTAGTCTACCACAGTCCCTCCCCACCACGGTTAAATATTCAAGTATTATCAAAAGCACAGTGTTAGAGGAGAGAATATTCAATGGGTTTTTTTTCTGGTCCACTTCATTCAAAAACATGTTTGGACAGGAGCAATTTAGGGTTAGTAATTAATTTTAAACGACTAAATAATGATACAGGTGATTCTAATTATGATTTAGCACAAAAGCAGCATAAAGGAAAGGCAGAGTGTTTGGGGAGGAACGATGGGCAGAGGAACTCCAGTTTATGACCAAATGTTTATAAACAATGTTCCTCAAAGAAAGGTTAAAAAAAGGATTTAGATATTTCAACTTGATTTGCCTTGTTATATGTATGTCCCTGGAAAAAGGCAGTTTATGTTGCTCTAAAATATCAGTGTATTTTCTGCATTAATGCTGCATCACAAAGTGTAAATGACCTTTACCAAAGGTCTGGACCTGACCCCATATAATGATAGATCCTGACTTTTGGACTTGTTCCTCCTTACAGTCTGGATGCTCGTTTTTTCATCTTTGGTCTAAAAAGGATCTGTCATCCTGATTGGTCTGAGCACAATCCCCCTTTCCTTGGTGATGGTCCATCCTAGATGTTATCTGTATTTCTGCTGTCGCTCACAGATGGAAGAGGGTCAGATTTTGGCACCAACACCATGAATCCATGGACCTGATCTGCCTTGTGGCCACAGTGTAGTGGGGGATGTTTCCTTAGCACACTTTGTGCCCGATAATACCAGTGGTTTGAATATTTTTGGGGTTTGAGTATTGTTGCTGACCTTTCATGGCCAGAATTTACCCAACTTCTTGTGGCTATTTCCAGCAGGATAATGCACCGTGTCCCAAAGCAAAAGGTCTTGTGATTATAGTTTTCTTCTATACTGAATTACCTGGAGTATACTGGATTAGTCCATACTGCTGTAATGAAACCAGATAAACCAGAAGCAATTAGATAAGAGAAAGATGAGATGCCATTACTGATGACAGGTTCAGTCATGTTGTGTGTAATCAGCACTTCAGTGTGCTTCAGCAGAAATTCAGAACCATGCGAAAACCCAGAACTCCTTGCAGCCTGGTCGTGGCGTGACAGTAGACATCATCCAGCTCTTCTTCGACTCTAAACAATAGCATGAACAATTTCAATCTGCACTCCCTTCGAGGAACAGCAGACATCTGTGTAATGGATCAGAGTTTGCTCCAGTAGATAAGATGGCTCTGTCACTGTTTATCTCTGAAGGACCAGAGCCTAGTGACTCCAGTGCTGAGATTCCTCTACTCATGGAGGCTCAGAGAGAGGAAGGATGAGTCAGAGAGGCTTGGGGGAGGCTTGCACACATCGAGTCCTGATAAATATCACCTCAGTAATTGCATTATGTGAGATAGAATCAGCAAGGATTTGAAGCGCTGATAAATCTGAATGGTATTACAGGAAGACTTCAGTCTGGTTCAACATGCAGTGCTTTATGCTCTAACAGATACAAGAGCAAACATCTTACGTTCTTTGGAATCGCTTTCTTTTTGCTCCCTCAATTTGGTAGGTAAACCTTTTTTTTTCTACAGTCAGTTTCACTTAAAATCCAAAAGGAATGGTTCTATGGTGGTTCCAGCAGAGCAGAGGTGCATTATATATTTGTACTGCTATTTAATCACAGCTCTATTCAAATTGTGTTTGTAGTACAGAATGAAGGCCATATCTTTGGAACTTTGGTTCCACACACGCACAAACCAATCAGGATTACAGGTCTTTTTTTGACCAAAGTTGAAAAAAGCGACATCCAAACTGTTATGAGGAGCCATGCTCTATCATGGTATGGGGTCAGGTCCGGACCCTTGCTAAAGGTCATTTAGACTTCTGTGATGCAGCATTAATGCAAAAGAGTACCTTTTCTAGGGATGTTTATGCATTTTTTTTACTAAGACAAAACACAAACAAAACCACACGTTTCACACATTATAAAGGAATGGCTGTGAAAGAAGAGGGTATTGGACTTGCCCTTCTGAGGTCCTGACCTGTCCCCAGCAGAGAATGGGTGAAGAGTTTAGAAATGCTGACGCTGTTCCACATCTTAAGACATATTTGCAGGAGAAAATGTATTAAAGTCGCATCTGATAGACCTGAATGTGTTGAAACGCGGGAATGGATTTTTAATAATAAATGGGAAAAAAAGCAAAAATAGGCTGCCGTTGTCTCCACCCTGCCAGGTTCTCACACCGTGGTTGGAGAGCTATTTTTAAATGAGAGGAATGCATGCCCTACCCCAAACGAGACACACATGTTTCTGATAATGGGATAGAACAGTGTGACAGCTGCTTCCCCCATAGTCCACCACTATATATCACCAAGCATTTTCTCGTCGTTTGTGGTGAAGACTGACAGGTAGCCATCGCACCAGACGGAAACGATGTCTTATCACGCAGCACCTGAGTGAGAGACTGTGGAATATCTTCTCCTAGCTAATTGCTGGTGATGTGTTTCCAGGAATATTTCTTTACTCCAAACGGAATTAAAATCTAGCAAAACCTCCCTGCCAAAGCCGAGTCCTGGTCCTCATGCAGCCATCTGGAAGGCCGTGCAGAGTGCAGTCAGGTTCAGCGCTTATGCAGCTGTGAGAAATCTCAGAAAGTGATGGAAGAAGAGGAAAGAAAACCCGGTGACACAAATGTAATGTTTTAATTTGAATGAAACGATGGTTTGCGATAACTGGTTGTGCATGAAGTGGCTGACAAAACAGAGGTTGTTTTTACACCCAGAGATGACAGAGCTTCTGCAGCTGTGTAAATGACTGAACTGATGATCTTCATGGGGTTCCAGAGAGGTTTACGTTTTATATCTTCATCAGCTTATTGCACCAGATGATGGAGATGTGACTTCTGTAGCTCACAGTTCCACTAAACGATGCACAGCCTCTCCAGATTTCCATTAAAGAAGCATGAACAGGCAGTGCGCCCACCTGAAAGGGATCAAGGGCCTTTTTCGTCACTACTTACCAGTCCCAGTCCTAATCAAAGAGAATGATTACAGGTGTGCACTGATTACACAAGCACTGTCCCTGCAATGCTGCCCTATAAAAAGGGCTGTCATAGGCTACTTTTGGGTAGTGTACCTCTTAGTGAGAGATTAGTGTACTCAAAGACATTTTGCCCAGTTGACAGGCTTTGAAAGGGGACATCATTTTTGGACTGAGAGAAGCAGAATAGTCGTTTTTTAATGAATTGCAAACATCTGTTCCGTTCTGACCTAGCTGATAGGAGGTGAGTTTAGTGGTGATACGAGGGACACCAGCAGATCAGCGATATAAGCAGGAAAATAAAATGAAAAATGAGTTAATAATATATTGGGAAATCTGAAAGGGATCAATAACAAGCACTAAACAGACGTTTCATTTAGAGTGGTTCATTGTAGAGACTCTGATTTCTTCACAGTGCCAAAGATGGGGGTTGCCAAGTCATTCCAAATAGGAATAGCCATATTTTTTCTTTAATAACCATTAAAGAAACCTCATGGATTCTTTTGAGTTCCTTAGGTGTTTGGGTAATATATAGAACTAAAAATTACATTTCAATGTTAATCCAATGGCACAACTCATTCCCTCAGGTAAAGGATTCCAGTTTCACTAACAAACATTTCGTGGCTTTTGGGGGTGTTGTGCCACCCCTAATTCCAACTGAATTGGTTCTCAGGGAAGGAGAGTCACCTGTGCCTGTTACTCCCCGTTGGGACAGAATATCTTCCAGAACAGTGATCCGCCTCACCGTAAAAACCTTTCTCTAACCCATCCGACACATTCCAGCTCAGCCCCGTGTCCACAAACCAGTCCGACATGACTTACCTGAGAATCAACAGGGTCATTGTGCTAAATTTACCTTTCAGCCATTAATGTCATAATAAATCATCTCTGAGCGTGGATTGAGCCAGGTTGTGGTGTGAGCAGCGATAAAAATAGATGGAGGCAGGAAGTCATGATCAAGGCTTTGCAATGACTGTGGTTAGGAAGGGATGGTTTTCCATTTTGTTTCTTTCTGCCCAAGTGCATGTTGGACATCCAGCAAAACAGACATGCACATAGCAACGACCTATTTATGGCTGTGACCGAAAAAGAGCCGATTCAGACAACAGAAGCTGCCGTTTATCTAGGTTGACACTCAAGAAGATTGAGAGGTGCTCGTCGATCTAATCCAGGGTCGTCGTTCAGACTTAGGGGGTCAGGTGGACATTTGAACAGGGGCCCGAGGACAAAAACACAGAGCATGAAGCAAGACTTAAATGCGAGGTCAGAGAGGGTCAGCGTTACCTGAGTCCTGCCCGGAAAAGCGTTTTTTTTTTGTTTTAGGGATGCAGCTCTGTCATTGTTTAGGATTCTTGCGAATAATTGAGGTTTTTGCAAGCAATTCCACACGTCAGATGTTTGGAACAGATCAGAAATACAGCTGTTAATACGACTGAGTCACCTTTCCATGACTAAACCGAACCCTCCACTGATCTCAGTATTTAAGTGAGTGCGATGAACAGATCTACATCTAATCACACTTTGGGATGTTCTAAGTTCTGTTTCCACTGTTGTTTGTCTTTGAGCAGCTTCAGGACGTCCCGTGGCCCTCCAAAATTTATTCAGGTAAATCGTGTTACAGAGGAATTACAAGGGCTGGGTAATTAAAGGATATTCACTTTAAAGATATGTGCACATTCAGATACTCCAGCAATTTCAGCCTTTTACATAGTGCATTTTCATCAGTTCAATTAAAGTTGGTTTAGCATCTCATTTGTATTATTCAATCAATTTCTTTGACTTCGTATTCATTTTGAAATATTATCTAGTTCTTGTGAGCAGTGAATTGGGACTTCCTGCAGCTGTTACATGGAGGTGTCCCAATACTTTTGTCCACATAGTACTATGGTTCCCAACCTGGCTCATGTTGGTTCTGGAGGGGGCATCAAAGGAGGTGCATGAGGCTTTGCCTCTGAGGAGTTTGCAAAATGCAATTTGCACAAATAAAAGATTTTTAAAAAATATATTTTATGTTTATGTTTTGTCAATAAAGATTAGCAATGAGTTACATCATTATTTTGATCTCTGTGTGGCAGCTTTTCTTGGATACTTAAAGGGGGGGGGGGGTTCCAATGAGAACAGGTATCACAATACCACTGATATAGTGTATATTAGGTGTATTAATCTTAATTAATTAAGATTTTTTTTCCCTTGTCATCATAAACCCCATTCTTTCTAAAACCCATTGGAAAAGCATGGCTTTAAACTTCCTGCTCTGAAGGTATAGCGCATACTTTAGATCCTATCTTGCAGATGTTCGCTGGAGAGCAGACCTAAGATGGGCTTGTAGGTTGGGAGATAGGCTGGGCAGATATCTTGTCAGTGCGTTTGTGGAATGCGTGCTGATAGCATGGCTGTGCTTGCCTTTTTGTCATGTACGGTTTGTTAAGGCTTCCTTCGTTAATGTACATGACTATTTTCCTAAACCTTAAATGTTGGATCGGATTGGATGGAACCCTGGTTTATTGGCACTGTGCAGCACAATTACTCATCACTACCCTCTGCTCCTTCACCCAACCAGTCAATAACATTTATTCAAACTCGTCCCAGTGGGCATCACCTAACTAGAGTCATTCATGGAATTGGAAATTTCCCCTTTAATGTGCTACAAACAATACAACACTGGGGATTTGATTAATTTCTTCACCCACCCTTGGTACAAGGCAAAAGAAACCCGGGTATATAACCACTCACTCTCTTTTGGGGGTAATTAGGGGTAAGCAGTCTACCTAAAGTCAAGCCATGGTTTGCCAGGTGGAGGAACGCGTGTAGGTACGAGCTCACTCTTCTTGTGCAGTGTGTATCTGCCATCTGCTGGTGATTTGCTGGCACTGCCTGTTGTCTTGTGTTTTCTCTAGAGATTGAACGTATGGCGCAGTAAAAGACCGACATTAAAAGCTTGGTACATGATTTTTTTGTTTCTGTTAAACATGTTTGGGAATCATTCGATCAAATCACACCACATATCGTTATCTGCTTCATGGGAAGTCTGAGATAAATGAGTGATTCTGATCTGTGTCGGTTCACCAGTTTCATACTGATAACCAGAAGGGAGCAACATTATCCCACAATACCATCTACTACACGGTTTTGTTTTGAACTCTTCTGTATTCACTCGTTCACTTCAAAATTAACGTACGAAGAAGGAGTTGGAATTGAATGCATCATGTGTGAGTGCAATAATGATATATGTAAGGATATATAAAGAATATTACTTTTATTAAGGAAGGATTGAAGGGAGGCTAAATCCGGTTTTGGTACTTTTGTTTGTGCATACTGAAAAGGGATTTTAAAAGATTTCTATGCTGAATTATTGACTGTGAGGTCAAAATACAGATGGTATGTTTACAAATCACAGACCGTTGTTGGACATGTGAAGAATGATGCATTATAAGCCTTTGCTGCATGCTTAATGGTTTCTTTTTTAATGATGCCTTATTGTTATAGAAATATCAGAAATCTGGCTTTAATAACTGTACTTTTTCTTTCTAGATTTTCTTACATAATAGAAAACACAATGACATTACCCTTCAGTCTGTATTGAAAAAAGTACTTTCATAGTAAAACTGTAAAGTGCTTGACAGTTTTAATGTGAACTTTCACAGTTTGACCATAACGCTCACAATTTTATCAATTTTTGATGTTAATTTGACAATTCATGGTTGTACTGTCAAATTTCATAGTACAGTTGGAAACTTGGTTGACTATGAACTGGCCATGAATTATTTCACAGTTCTACTTTTTAATTTTGGTGGTAATTTGGCTCATGGTTCTACTGCCAAAGGCCACAGTACTTTTTTTCCTGGGCCAACTATAAAGTATAAAAGGAACCCTTTTAAAATTTAAAAATTGTTTGGGTTTGTATGGAGCGTTTCAGGTTTTCTCAAGGTTGGTATACCAAGGGTGCCAGCAGGTGTCGCTCTAAGCGTTTAGAAACACGTTTTTCGAAGTGATTCGTAGAGTATCTGCAATCAGAGCAGGAGATCCACACCACTCCGCTTCCGGAGTGCAAATTAATTGCGCATGCTCAAACCCAAAGCTGCCACTGATCCCATCCTTGCTTTCAGAGCGAGATGTTAATGTTTCTTCATCAGTGTGATATAAAAAAAACATTAAGTAACTCTGCCAGTGTCTCTTTTCAGGTCACTTTGCCAGTCCCAAGCCCGGATAAAAGAGGGGGGTTCCATTCCACATAACAGTCTTTTAATTAAATTTAATATTCTAACATTTCACAATACAGGACAAAATTTATTTATGTAATGTGGGTCTGGTAACGCGTTAAAGTCATGTTATTTTAACCCATTGATGGCCTATTTCAATGACAAAAAATAAATAAACTAAGAATCATTACAGGAATTTCCATTTGTAATTCTAAACATGTTTAGGGTGTTTTATACTCTCTCACGATGTTATTCCTCTGTTAAATGGACGATGACGTAATTTAGTGACTTTTAGGTAAAGCCTAGCGCGACTTTCCTTACTGATAAGTTTGGCAACAGTGAACTCAATGTTTAAGAAAGCTTCCCTCGTCCCCTAATGCCTGAACAAGCTTTTTGTGAAGCAGTCTGTTAAAGCATGTTTCTAATATCAGCCCTTATCATAGTATTTCCAGTCCGTGTTCCTGCACCTTCACCTAGCAGCTTCTAAATCCCACCTCAGTTTGATTAGTGGTGAGTAATGAGAACACAGCCTTGCCTTCTCTTATTACAGTGCTGGAACTGCTGTATCTTCACAAGAACGTGGGTAACATTAAGAACTTAAATGGGTAATCTTTTCTGTAATTGATACAGAATCAGAGCTCAGTTTTCTGTCCTGGTGCAGACTTTAGCGGGAGGTGAAGGAGATCAAACTCCAAATGTCACTGCAGATCAGTTTAAGCAATGATTCCACGCGCACACCTGGTTGTTGTTTAAGTTTTTCTTAAGATGTTCTTAAGTCGTTTAAAACTTCCACCTCCACCCAAGATTCAAGATTCAAAGCTTGTATTGTCATATGGACAGTAGGAAACAAGTTTCATGCCAAATTAAATTCTTACTTTGCAGTCCACCCTGGATGTCAGAATTATAAGATAGAATATAGTAAAGTCAAATCTGAATTAAAAAAAGAAATGAAATAACGAAAGTAGTAAAATACAAAATAATATGTACATCGTCCAAATATATATATATATACATTGTGCAAAAAAATAAATAAAATTAGTGTGCTACATATGGTTGTATTGCAGAATGGATTATTAAAGTACACTCATAGTGCAGGTGCAAAATATAATGATTAGAGTCATCAGCTCAGCTGTTTATGAGTCTGATTGCCATAGGGAAGAAAGAGTTCTTAAATCTGTAATCTGAGTGACTTTCTTCAATATTTTCCTAACGAGAAATAAATTTAAAGCACCACAATGTTTGTTGGTCAATTAATTTTTTGTTATGTATCCTGTCCCCAACAAGCCACCCCAGAAGCTAAGCACAACTTATAATTGCTTTACAAGTCTTGAATTCTGAAGCCATAGTCTGCTATGAACTATTTGCTTGGAAGAGTATGCAGTATAAATACCGTGTGCCTTGTTGCTGTGCTCAGTGCTGCTGTAGTGTATGATATGTGGCTTCCACAACCTCACCTATACTTGTGGCTATTCCACAAGCAGTTTTAAGGTGTTTCTGATTCAGTTAATGTGAGGGTTTCAAGAAAATGTAAAAAAAAAGAAAATCCCCCATCAATCTGTGGTCAATACCCCATAAAGAGAAAGTAAAAACATTTTAACAGTTCTTAAAAATGTTTTTAAAAATGAATTTTTTGACATGATTTTGACATATTCATCCCCTTATATGATTTAGCTTTGGGGGCGTCCAGCGACTCTTGATCATCTTTGACATGCTTCTACAACTTGATTGGACTCCACCTGTGGTAAATTCAGTTGATTGGAAGTGACTTGGAAAGAGGCAAACCTGTCTATGTAAGGTCTCACATAATATGGTGGCAGAGAATTCACTGTAATGGTCCTTCCTCAAGCTCTTCCACTTTGCTCTACATTCTCTTTCTTCAAGGCTCAGCTTAAAACACATCTTTTCTCTCAATACTTACCTTCTCCATCACATAGAGGGTTTATTTTTTATTTCTCTGTGTGAAAATGGCTTATAAAGTGTCCTTGGGTACTAGAAAGGTGCTATATAAATACAAAGTATTATTATTATTATTATTATTATTATTATTATTGTGTTTAAAACAACCAGGCCTCTTTTTTTTAACTAGTTAGCCTCTATTGTAAATGTCATGACTGTAGGAAACCAGGCATTGCTCATCACCTGCCGAAAAACCTTCCCCACAGTGAAGCATGCTGGTGGTAGCATCATGCTGTAGGGTGTTTTTCAGCTGCCGGGACAGGGAGGCTGGTCTGGACTGAACGAAAGTTGAAAAGTACAGATATAATCTTGATGAAACCCTGATCCAGAGGACTCAAGCTGGGCTGGACTCAGGGTTGTACACAGCCAGGCTTAGGGACAACTTTGTCTTTGAATGTCCTTAAGTGGCCTGACTTGAATCCAATCAAACTTCTCTGGACAGACCTGAAAATGACCCTTAATGTCCATCAATGGTCCCTATACAACCTAACAGAGTTTAAGAGGCTCTATAGAGCAGAGAATAATGGCAGCAATTCCCAGTTCAGGTGTTCAAACCTTGCAGCACCATACGCAAGAACACTGGAGGGTGTAATCACTGCCAAAGGTGCTTTATCAAAGTAAAGGCTTTCAATTCTTATATCAATGCTATATTACAATACATTTGCAACGTTTTCACTTTGTCTTATGAGGTACTGAGTACAGCATGATGCAACATTTTCAAACATTTTGTATAACAACATAAAACATTTTTTTAAACACAAGGCCGTGACATGTTAAAAAAGTAAAAGGGTCTGAAGTCTTTCCGAATCATTGTATATATTGTATATATATTGTATATATATTTTTTAGCAAAGATTTGATGCTTCACTGCTAGCCTTGTGTGAAGAGGAACCATACTGAAATCCAACCCCAACCATTCAATCCGCTGCCAATCACCAGCTCAGATGTAAGCTATTCTAGGGTTGTCTGAACACTGTTCCTGTTCCTGTTCAAAAGATTTGAAGAACAGAGAGTTCTGTAAACGTGCTGTTATATGAAAATAGTAAAGCCTTAGACTATCATCCGTCTTCACTCCGTCAGCCTGTCATCTCTCACAGACTGACTTGATTGAAACTTTGTTAATTCAGCAGTGATGCCAGGTCACCTAATGCAGGCGATGTTGCAGAAACTAAATCCCTGCTCCTTGAAGACCTTTGCCTTTGTTGTCTTCACCCCTTTCTGTCCGTCTCTATAATGCAATTTTTTTTCTCCCTACTCGCAGCCTCAGCATATGTGCTCATTGAACCGACTTTGTCCCCCAAAACAGTGGTTTGTGTGTGTGTGTGTGTGTGTGTGTGTGTGTGTGTACTTAAGACCTTGACATTAATTTACTGAATCTATTCATTTAGATGCCATGCATAATGAGCATGAGCTGTTTACGTCAGGAATATTTTAATGTATTAGTTCCAGTAACAAATTTCAAAACAGTTTATGTAAGTATAGCTGTAATTGAATTGGATTTTTCATCGTATTTTATCTGTAAGATCTTAAAGATAATTTTTTGTTTTATATAGTCTTTATGTTTTGAATTGGGTGACTGTGGTACATATTTTCACATTTTACCCTGTGAAGTACTACTAACTGACTTTACTGTTTAGATGTTTTTTTTATCAATTCAAAGTATGGTACTAATCATTGGTTAGTTATACTCAATTGATTAAACATAAGTAATTAATTAAAGTTTCATCACGATTAAGTATCATATCATCTGTGCAGTGCAGTGGATCAGTGGGTAGCACCGCTGCCACACAGCAAGAAGGTCCCGGGTTCAGTCCCAGGGTGGAGCGGCTTGGGTCCTTTCTGTGTGGAGTCTGCATGTTCTCCCTGTGTCTGCATGGGTTTACTCCGGGTACTCCGGTTTCCTCCTACAGTCAAAAGACATGCATGTTACGTTAATTGTTGGCTCTAAATTGGCATCGACTTGTGTGTGTGTGTTGTGTGTGTGTGTGTGTGTGTGTGCGTGTGTGTGTGTGTCTTTGACAACAGGTGATGCGACACGCACGACAGTCAAAGTATTTCGTCTTTGTGTGTATGAGCGGACCCCGCATCAAGCGGGATCTGAACTGTGAGGAAAGAAGAAGAGAAGTATCATGTAGATGCTATTTAAAATAATTAAGTCACATTTTGTTAAACTTGAGTTGCTGACACTTTCCGTAGAGCTTAAAATGTTTTGCAGCAAAAACATTTTTTCCATTGTCCAACAATAGTCTACCATTACGGATACTGCTTTTCCATGGTAATATCGTAGGATCCAGATAAAACCTTTCATCACGTTTGTTATTGATGACACCAAGATCAGCAGGGGAAAAAAGTGTGAATGCAGAAAATGGATTTTCAATAACACATCCCACTTAATGGTTTTGTATGCATTAAGCACGTTGTCAGTGCAGTTTGGTTCTCTGTATTTGCCAAGATAACTCTCAGCTACATCCTTAAATGCATCCCACTATCAGATCTGTGAACTCCCTGTCATTGATGATCTGACTGATTGTGGATCAGAACTACCTTCTGTAGTCTTGGCATCAGTTATTCTTTGTCTCTAATGGTAAATTCCATCACCTCCTTTGTTTATTGCTTTCACAAATGTTTATCAGTCCAAATTTTATATAAAGATGAGGCAGAAATGTATTTGTTATGTTGACAGTTGGTTTATGTTCCACACTTTCCTTCCCTGGAACAAAATGCTTACAGAGCAACCACTTATTTTTAATGTAATTGGCATAGAAGTGCCAATACTCGTAGACCACCACAGATGTCCTAGTCATAACTGATTTACTATACAAGTTTCAGCAACAGTTTCTTTTATATGTACTGCATAGTCAATGCCATTGGGTAACAGGACAGCTTTCATGCTTAAAATGAAGGACTATAGAAAGACAATTTTAAGGGGTCATGGAGGTAAACCAAAGCCATGAAAAATCCATCACTGTCAATGCAAACCTGAATAACGAAAAAAGTTTGCCAGATTTTCTAGATAGTTCCGAAAGAGCACCTAGTGGTTCTCTTTCTCAGGTAAGGACAAACCAAGATACTGTCACACTGGTGCGTTTGCATCCTTCCTTTGTTAGCATTTTATCCATTTACTTTTAAGAATGTGGATCTTCTGTACCAGAGTGTCTTTGTGCATTCTGACTATTCTTTGCTGGACTGAATGTATACATTATCATTTTTGTTGTGTTCAAAGTTTGTTATATGAGTAGATATTTGGATTGGATATTTGGATGTTCTGTTTCTATATTGTAAGTGCAGTTATTTACAGTAAAATAGTAGAAGTAAGTAATAATGCAGTAATGTAGTAAAAAAAAGACTAGGTTTATTGTAGAAAAGTGTCAATATGTCTCTATTCTTTCTAAAATCGTTAGTAAGGAAAACAGCAACTGAATCTTCTTGGCTTTCAGGCCGAGCAGTCAGCATTTTCAGCTAGCCCCTTGAGTTCACCAATAGAGTAAGTGTTTTGCAGCTTAAAGTTATTACTTTTCCCTTTCCCTTCGTTAGTCGCTAAATTATTGGGGTAAAATACTCTTAAACATTTGTATTAGATAAAATTACAGCAAAATTTTTGTTCAAAGTATTTCAACAAATCTCTTCTTTCTGAAGATTGGCTAATGCTTAGTACTCACAGTCACCTCAGTACAGACCACAGGGAACTTGCTTTATTACACTTATGTTTTCACCTGTGTTCAGACAAAATTCTCACTGGATTTGGTGTATGTGTGTCTGGGAATGTATGGTATTATAAAACAGAGCGAAAAAAAGAGCTGTGGCTTGTGGTGCAGATCTCATATTAAGCTGTAATCAAATTGTACTATTTGAATGATCAAAAATATAATTTACCAAAATAACCACTTTTCTTGGTCAGGGATACAGGGTAGAATTTGAAATCCCAGCATTCTATCAACACTAATCACATTTCCAGCAGCCACCAGAGCAGAGTAATTCATTTGTGAACTGTTTACTGAAATTTGCAGACATATGTCACTATAGAAATGGCCAAGTTCCAAAATTAATAACTTAATTTGTTCTCTTTAGACGTTTTTGCCGCTTGACCATATGGGGTACCTGGATGAATGTTCTGTGTACAAAATGGTCTCTCTGTAGTATTTCCTACATTATGCATACTACGCCGAGTAGTAGAGAAAGTGTGTGACAAGGGGGTTAAATAGCAGAGAATTAGGAACTTAGGAAATACAGAGCAGGTGAAAAGAATCAGTATGCCTTCAGAGTGAGAAAACCTACATTGGAATCCAGAATGGTGGACATGCATAAAGCAGGCATTGCAGTTAATCCGTAAAGCAACTGTCAAAATTCAACACTTTAGAATAAATTTGCTGCTTATGAGAATGAAAATCACAAATGCTGCTGGTTTCCATCACTTACCTAAATCGGTCAGCACCGACACATTCAGTTGGAGCAGCAGCAGATTAACAGTGAAAACGTCAGCTGTGCGGAATCATTTTACAATCTCCAGACAACAGATAAGCGTTCAGACATTTTCATCAATAATGTTAAATGCTGCAGTCCCTAAACCTCATGCTTTGCCATGATTAATCATGCTTAACCACTTAAAGATTTTGTGCAGATTTGATCCAGAGAAATGACTCATTTCTTTTCTATAATGCACAGCCCCAACATCACATGAGCTGGAGTATGTTATTACGGTTTGATGTATGTGTAACCGTACATTGTTCAGATCATTCATCGATGTCAGGAAATATTAATGCTGTGTGGATATCATGCATCGTTAGTCTGGAGTTATTTCAGTCTTCAGTAACAACTCTATCCTTCTGAGCTTTTCCCCTATCCCAGCAACACTGGTTGTTCGGCGATGTCACACAGTCAGATTTACACCTAAGGGTGATTTGCATTAAGTAGAGAACTTGAAGGAAAACATGTCAGGTTCCACACAGAAAGTACCTGAAATGAGGTTTAAACTTTGGAATTGGATTTTAAAAATATATACAGGTACTCCCCATTTTTAATTGATGGTATTCTGAGATATTTTTTGAGCCTCCATAGTCCAAAGATATGCATTAGGTTAACTGGTTAAACAAAATTAACCACAATCTGAGTGTGTATATGCGCAACTACTGTTGATGTAACCTGGTGTATATATGTAACCTTGTGTGTGTTGCTGAAATGGCTGTTGATTAATATTTTTAAAAAATCATCACGTATATAAGGCTTATATAAAGGTACACGAAGACTATAGGATTTACTTCAGCACAATCAATGTACACAACAAAGCATAAAACCATTGCAGAATGTAAACATTTTTGGTTTCGACTCACTTAGACATACTTTGAATCCATTGTTTGAACCACTGCACTTGAACCACTGCACTCTCGACTAGAAAATGGCTCTTCTTTCTGCAGTGTCAGAGCCTTTGGCTTCACTGTTTCACTGGATCTAGTGGGTAATTGAATCTGACGATTGTAATCTTGTTTGATCTCTGTACTCCAGCACATTTCTGCTGAGGTGATGGACTGAGTTGCTGAAGTTATTAACATGGTCTCCAAACTGCAGAAACTGCAGAAACAGCTCTTTTTTTATTTTGCGTCTCTGGTCTCACTTCCTGAAGCATTACAGCGATGTTTTGTTCTGCTATGCTGCCATATAGAAGTACACGAAAAATTAATAGTGTATGGGATATTTAAACTGTAAACTGTTGCTGTAATGGCCAACACTGTTTGTGTGTGTGTGTGTGTGTGTGTGTGTGTGTGTGTGTGTGTGTGTGTGTGTGTGTGTGTGTGTGTGTGAGAATGGGGCAGTAAGGCATGGAGGTCACTTCCTGTAGGGAAGGATGGTGACTTCTCTGGGTTTCCTGTGGAAAAGGACTGCTCTTGTCCTTAAGGTGTCTCTCCTGACTCATAACCAGTATTAAACTGGTAAAATCATGGATACCATTTTGATTCGGACCTCGCGTTGTGGGACCTCTGTGCCCGTGCTGGCAGTCGTATTACTGTGGAGCTGTATCGTCTGAAGAAGATGTTTATTTCGCTTCCAAAAATAAGGCACAGATTAAAAAAAAAAAAAAAAAAAAATAAAGCCATACAGTTGGACCAACAGACAGGTCGTGAGCTAGATGGATAGATAATGTAAACACAACGGCTGGTGGACAGGGACTGGGAGACAGATGGACAGGTGGTCCGGTTGTGGTGGTGATGATGGACGGACAGACTTGGAGAACGCTCAGCTGGACACACTCTGGGAGATGTCCGTTCGTCCCTGGATGGGCTGTCGGACAGATGGACAGTGCTAAACGGACGGACTGACGGACAGAACCATTAACGTGTATGGATGGACAGACGGACACAGGGGGACTAACTAATTTACCCAGGAAGGGAGATGGACGGGTGGACACGGAGGACCCAAAGACGGACCCAAAGACGGACCCAAAGAAACGTTTGGATGTACGGACTGACAGTTGGACAGAGCCAGGGAGGGAGCTGGACAGATTGACAGACGGACCCAAAGACGGACCCAAAGACCCTGGTGTTGTTGTGATATAAGCGCCGTTTACTCATGGTGGCTCTCACACTGTGTGGTCACGGCCGTTGTCATGCTAATGCGGTCCGTCTCTCAGAGACGAGCCCCATTCATCTATTGTCAGGAGGTACAAAGAGGAGCGTTCTGACGGGGCGTCCCGCTAAAAGGGTGAGTAAGCAGTGGCGGCCGTGCGAACTGGTACCGAAAACCATGTGATTTCCAGATCCTGGAACCGTGAGACGGCGTCGACGTTTAACCTCCGAGCTCCGGCGGACGGCGCCTGAGGCAGGACAAATCCAGCCCTCTCTTTGGTCTCTGTAATTTCACCAGACACTGAGTCAGTTTAATACCCCGACGTGCCCCTGCACAGCCCCTGTACCGCCCCACACCGGGGACTTCCACCCCAGAGAGCGCTTCAGGGGATCAAAACAGACTGAACCTGATCCTGCCCGGGGAAAAGCACTTTAAACGTCTCCAGATCATCCTGATCGCACGCCAAGTACCTCTGAGCTTTAGGAAAGGGAAGCACGGGCCAGGTGGATCATCGGGCGTGCGGGGACACCGGTCCGAACCAAAAAGGAAAAGAGATAACAATCAGATCAGATAAAACAAGAACTGAAATTCAATTCAATTCAATTTAAGTTTATTTCTATTGCG
>JAUZSV010230952.1:0-12444 GCA_034780495.1 Parotocinclus cesarpintoi
GATTACTCCAAATTGGCATTGATCTATTTATCTATATATATATATATATGTATGTATGTATGTATGTATGTGACTGGTGTTGAGATAACATTGTGTATGGGTATACCCTAGTGTGTGCCGCTTACATGGCCACTGATGCCGATAGCGACGTTAAAGAAGCCAAATAAATAAAGAAATAAATAATGTATTTCTCAGCATTGAGGACACCAATAATCTTGACTAAATATCCTACTCTGTTTACTAAAATGCTTCTGCCAACTATTAAAGAACCGCCACCATGCTTCACTTTTGCCTGCAGACAAAGCATGTACAAAGCATATCCCTTGAGGTGAATGGGCTAGAACAGGAAGTTTCTACCCAGTACATGCTCAGCGAGTGTACATATGCAGTATACATGCACTATATATAACCCTTAATAGGTCAGTATTTGTTTTTAGTTGAGTCGCAGGACTTTGTTTCCATGTCAAAGTTGTGGCCGCAGTTCTTTCATCTGGATAATTTCTGTCCAGACGCTTCCGAACAGGAGCTGGCTGAACGTGCGTCCCAGTGGTTTCTTCCAGTTCTGAGCTGCACGGCGCTGCTGGATGTCGTTCCTCTTTAGTAAGGAAGTTTCCTCAAGATTGCCTGTTTCTTTGTGATTCTTTAAAAGACCTTGAAGAGCACATCTTGAACCCCAGGCTGCTCTGAAATCCTTACCTGGGAGGGACCTTGCTGATGCAGTATAACCTTGCGTCTTGTTTCTGTGGTCAGTGTTGCCAGGTGTACGTCCTGCGTATGAAATGAAACCGTCATCCACGACCTCACCTTTGCAGCTGCTTCTGTTTCAGTTAATGACTGGGTTTCAACCTAAATATGATGCGTTTAATGACTAATAACTAGCACCTGTTATATTAATATTAATGTTAATTATGAGGAACGAAATCCTTGAATTTGTGTGAGTGTACTTAGAAGAATTGATGCTCTTTTGAAGGTCGGCCAAACTAAATATTGATTGAATTTAGATTGTGTTCATTCACTTTGCACTTTGATAACTGACAAAACGTTGAAGACTTTTTAAAAGCATTCTTTTTTTTCGGGACACCTGGCAAAGTCCTTCACGCTACATATATTTATTGTAAAGGTAATTGTTTAAAAACAGAAGTGTTAGTTGGGTTGAATTTCCCTCCTGCTTACCCTTGACCACACATTACGAGTACAGTGGAACCTGTAATGGCCAGTAATATGTGTACTGTGCACATTGTTGCATTGTGTAGTAGCAGAGTGTTGTGCTGTACTAGATAAAACAGAATTTACTGTATTGTTTTTGTTTCTTTAAGTAAATGAGAGCTAAGTTCATGTATCTGTATGAACATCTAGAAGTTTATTACGGTCGTTTATTCATTCTGGCTTTGTTTCTCGTTAAGTGGGCATAACCCTGCACGTTCTTATCAAACATTTCCGTTGTTTTTCCAGTGTTTTTGTGGTTTGTTTATTGAGCCTAATTGCTAAGTACAAGTGAGCGATTACTGTGGAACTGCCTTTGTATGTTTTCAGTTTTCTGTATGTAAAACTGTAGTTATTCTCTCTAAAATGTATATTTCTTTTAATATTTTGGAGCGTCCCGAACAGATTCGTTGGATATACATTTCAGTTTTTGTTCGTTTGGAACGGATTTGTGTTAAGTCATACTGTACCTCATTCTCCACACATACACGGCAGTTTCGGTCCGATCTGTAAAATCAATGACTGTTATCAGACTTTCCTTGTAACTCTAAACACAGACATCAAGCTAACCTCTGAACCTGCTTGCCCCGCCGTGCCTGGGACCTTCTGCTGTGCGCCCGTGAGCCATAGCCTGGCCCTCTGTGCAGCCTCAGTAAGCAGGATAGAGCTGTGTGTAGGGGAAGCAGCTAAGTAAATTATTCCCATTGCGCTTCCCTTTGCCGCACAAAGCTGCACATGAATAGCAGTGAGGCGCGGTGTGCAGTGGGCGTTCAAGTAAATCTGAGCATTACAGCACTCGCACCGCCTGATGCAGACCGAGCTGTGAATAATTGAAGGGATAAACATTGTTCGATTGTGTCTATAGCTTACAGAAAGGCTCATCTTTTTCGAATTTGCAGCACACTTTTGTAGCTTTTTGTGTGTATATAGTGTAATGTGTCTAACTATAGTGCTCCGGCTTCAAGTCAAGTCTCTGTGGTGCTTTACGGCCGGGTCGGGCATTGTACAGAACCCCTCCTATCAGAACCCTTCCTATCAGAACCCTTCCTATCAGAACCCCTCCTATCAGAACCCCTTCCAGCAATTTGATATAAGAGCTAAAATATGGTGGCTCACCACCAGTGGGATCCCAGTCCAGTCCCGATCGGGTGTGCCTGAGTGACGGGAGGCCCCCAGTTTCTATAATGATCCCTACCCTTTTCTGAAAGGCACTCAGAGTCGAGACCCCGTGACCCTGAGCAACAGGGTGGAGCATTTTTTGGAGAACACGGGGCCACCTTGACCGTTGCAGGGCTGGATCAGCATGAGTGGATGGTCAGCATGAGTGGTCATGGTCAGCATGAGTGGATGA
This sequence comes from Parotocinclus cesarpintoi, assembly GCA_034780495.1. Lineage (NCBI taxonomy): Eukaryota > Metazoa > Chordata > Actinopteri > Siluriformes > Loricariidae > Parotocinclus > Parotocinclus cesarpintoi. Next base: position 2,555 of record JAUZSV010230952.1, read on the forward strand.
TCTCTCCATTGCTTAGTCACATCCTGTTTGTGATGCCTGAGAAAATGTGATCGTCAGTGATTTTGTCGTGATGCCGTGATTGTCGATTTATTTTAGAGATAAGATAAAAATGTGGAAACGTACAAATGAGGTTAGGAAAGCAGTTCAAAATTAGGCTGGGGCTCTAAGGGTTAAAGAACATTCCATATTTCATCTTAAATGTCCTCAGGTACGTGTTCTTAATTATAAATCTAAGAGTTTTAGTGAGGTGTGTGGTTAGGGTCTGATGCAAGCCTTTCTTTTTTTAACCTCCTTTCTTTCTTTCTGCTCTGGTTTCCTTTTACAGTTCACATACATTAAAGACACAGTTCACACTAAATCGGTCCGATCTCAGTATGTGTGACTTTGTTTCGATGTAACCTTGTGTCTGTCGTTCCATAGCTATTGATACTCAACTTTAAATACATGAATCAAACAAAACGGCTTTTCTTTTTCTATTGCTATCTTTTTCTTTCTTTCTTTCTTGCTTTTTATGTTTCTTTCTTTTTATTTCCTTCTTTCCTTAAATACATTTATTTGCTTTTCTTTTATCCTCGTCTTTTCTTTCTTTCTTAACACACACACCAGATGGCAATTGACTAAATGTTTGCATCAGACTTACAACAAACTGCTACTTAATATTCTTAATAATTTATTTTGAACTATGCTTTCAAATTAAAATAGAACTTGATCACCTTATAGAAGTTAAATTATCTTAATAAAGAATATATACATATTATATTTATATCATATTTAAATGGTGAACGATGTAATGTTAGGGAAGGATTAAAATATACAATGGGGGAATTTTATTCTGTTTAGTTTATTCTGTGGACAAGTATGCAGGGTAGTATTTTATATGTTTTGTATTGTATTTAAATTAAATAAATTATGGCAGTAGCATGTCTAGGACACTTTAGAGATGCCGAATAACCTAAGTTAATTAAGTTCTCCCGTGTCTGAGTGAAAACCCACTGGGGAGAACATGCTAACTTCAAAGGCAAAGATGCTCATAGCACTAAACCACTGCAACACCCATTATCTTCATTATATAATTTATAATTAACAACAAAAGTTACATATATTAATTAATTTAAGTATGCTCCTAATAACAGAAAATGTACAAAGCTATTGTGGCTATTATGGATGCTGTTTTATTTTCGTTTTAAAGTTTTGTAGTAAATAGTTAGTTAAGGTACTGGACTATGGACCAGAAAGTCCAGGGTTCAAATCCCACCTCTGCCACAGTTGGGTCCCTAAGCAAGGCCCTTAACCCACAACTATAAGTCGGTCTGGATAAATAACATGAATGTAAATGTAAAATAAATGTGTAATGTGTTGGACTGTGGTGGTGCACTGGTTAAAGCACTGGACCCAGTTGGTCCGGTGGGACCCTGTGCAGGGCCCTTAGCCCACAATTTAGTGGAATGTTTATAGTAAGATTATATAAGTTGTAAGTTGCTGTAAAAGTGTCTGCTAAAAAACTTATTTAATATATCCTAATCTGGACATGCCGTTTTTTAACAGGACAGGTTCAGAAGGGTAACTCACTTTCCCCTTTTGTTGCCCCCTCTAGCATTAGGAGTGTTTAATAATAATATTTGTATGACGATATACCATGTGTTAGCCATTTAAGTTTTTAATACCAGTCCCCCGTTGACGTTCGCTTTGATTTCCTGATGATCTAAAAAGGTTAAACATGAATATGAGAGCATAAAGTTTAAATCAGTACCAAATTAAATGATATTGGACATCAAAGCACGGCTGAAGATTGGAGAGCGGCTGGAGATTGGAGCCTCGGGCGTAAACCCAAGGAGGAAGACTTTAATAAAAGGGTTTAGTCCTAATGTGTTATATTTACTATATATGAAACGTCAATGCATAAGCAGCAAGGACGTATTAATTGACGGATTCTGACCTTGTTTTTGCATCACTGTTTAATTTCCATGAATTTACTGAAATATTGAAAAATGAAAAATACCTAAAATGTCTCTGATGGTTTGATTGAAAACCACTGAAGAATTTTCCTGTGGATATTACAGTATTCAAACTTCGGTTCATTAGCAAAACTTTAAGAAAACGTTATTTGTCACCGGGACGCAGACTTTAGCTTCTCTAGTTCCATTACAGTCATTATTTGGAGCATCTGCACATGGGAGCGTCTTCGTGAGGTCGATTGTAATTTGAAGTCCGCTCTCATCATCTTCCCTGGCGACTCATCGTTTAATTGCTGTGTCTGCTCCAATTTAGTAATGGGCCACTGTGTGGCTCGGCCTGCGAGAGTGGGACGGCCCCGTGGCCCTCGTGGCTTTTCTAAGGCAACAGCTTAGAGTCCCGTGACATCATTACTCATTAATGATCCTACTGCAGCAAGGACTTTATATACCGAGAAAATCTGTAGACGTACGACCAATGGGGCAGTCATGACAGATTCAGCAGCCTTTGAGATGTTTTGTAGGGTTAAGTGTTTATTTTTTATTTATTTGATTTAATATGCCTACATGCCACCATTACGTCTTCTCATCTCTGTGGAATCGATAGTTGATGTTACTGTATAAAGGTTTTTGTTTTGTGTTTTGTTTTCTACTTCAGTGCAACAGATTTTTTTTTGTGTACAACCTTGCACAAGCACACAACGACGATTTATTAACAAACAATTAATGCACACTACGGAATATGAACATAAATAGACATAACTCGCTGGCTGCACACAACCAAGAGGGAATGTTTCAACTTAAAGAAACATTGATTTCTAGAACAGATAATGCAGCATCACTGTTTAAGCACTTTAAACCTTTAAGGTTAAACGACACTTACCTGTACATCCATTTATATCTCCATATATTGTTACGTTCCTCCATCTATCCACCTGCTGTCTGTTCATACATCAATCCATCCATCCGTCTGTGTGTCTGTCTACATACCCATCACTTTGATCACTCTGGAGACTTTCATCCACCTGATATATCCATCTATCTGCCTGTCTATCTGGTCATGCATGCTTATATCCATATATTAATCCACTTATCCACTCTTGTATCACTCCATCCATCCACCCAGCCAGCCATCCATCCCCATTTTCTCCCTGTGTCATTAGTCAGTGCTTATGCTTATCCATATTGATTTAGAGAGCTAACTTCTTTGAGGAATGTTGCCTGAGACGCAATTACATAACGTGTTGCCAAGAGTCACGTTTGCTCTTCTAATTAGGAGCTGCAGGCATGACGGCAGTCCTATATTTGTTTTACCCAATTTCACCCAATTTATTTGCGGTCACTTTCAATCCACTCGCACAGAATAAAAAATGAGGGTTAATGCACGTGACACGCGACGCCAGCGACCTCGGCCTTTCAGGCTACTTAACGTGAGTGTTTTATTCTGTATACACGAGCTAACAGACTCATAAACGGCTTGTGCATTGTTGATTTAAGAGGAAGAGCCGGACCAATTATCGGCTTAGAGTCGGGGTCATGGTCGATGGTCATGTTATCGGGAGATAAACCCCAGACCTAGAGTTAGAACAAAACCTTAATTAATGATGCCACTTGGGAGGCTTCGGTCGCTGCTGTGTGAGAAGCAACACAATAGAACATGCGTGTAAATCTAGCAAAACGCTGATATGAGTCGGGTCTTTCCACGTCTGTCGTGATTATGTGAAGCCGGAAGGACGATAATTATTATTCACACAACCAACTGTCAGCATCATTGATCTGTCCACAAAGCCTTTGAACAGATTCACATAGACGCCATTCTCTGGCTGCCAATGGCCCTCATCCAGCAATCGAGCTACAACCCAGTACAACCACGTCTCCCAGTTAGCTACGAGCCCTGAATATTAAACACTAAATTCTCATTCCAGCGCAAAGGAGCTAAGGTACACTGTTATGAGGTCCTTGCTTTCTAAATATTTACTCTGTTCTTCAATCCAAGAGTTTGTGGAAGGATTTGGGATCAGGATGTAAAGTAAATGATTAGGGTTTGAAGGTTTTAATTAAATCAACAAGTAATCAATAAAACATGAGAAGTAAAAATGGCAACATTGTGGTTAATTAGCTTGATGCCTCATAAAAATAAAGACATAAATCAAATCAAATTAATTATGAGAAAAGAATAAAAAAAATATATAAATATATAGATCTCACAAAAATTAGGGGATATTTTATTCGGGCTATTTTTTAATGTATTTTTAAATTGTGTATATATAAATACATATAAATAAATTCAATGCAATACATACAAAACATTATTGGAAAAATAATGAATTAATCAATTAATTATTTGATTAATGAAATGCATCACATACAAACTTATTTAATAAAAAAATTAAATCAAATATGAATTAATTGGTATTAAATTAACTGGAATACCTTATTTTTTAAATGCATTTCCAAATTTGTTTGTATATAATGTTTGTTTGTTTGTTTATTTATTTATTTATGTAAGAAATTAATGCTTATTATTGCCACAAAAACCAACTAGCACTATTAGAAATGTGGCTCGTTAAATAAATAAATCATTATTTAAGGTTCGAGAATGAATGCTCCCACTGTTAATGGCCTGATCCTTTAGGATGGTTCATAAACACTCCTCATTAGTAATCTCTGCTAATAAGGTCCTAATATAAAGCTTACATGCATTCGACTGGGCTATTCCCAACACATCAGTGCTAAAGATGCTTTCATAGCTTTTTCAGGTCCAACAGGCCACATGATCGACTGCTCTACCAAAACAGTTTCGGGCAGCACGGTGGCTTGCTGGATAGCACCGCTTGCCTCACAACAAGAAGGTCTCGGGTTCAATCCCGGGGGGGGGCCTGAGTTCTTTCTGTGTGGAGTCTGCATGTCCTCCCCGTGTCTGCCTGGGTTACTCCAGGTACTCCGGTTTCCTCCCACAGTCCAAAGACATGCGTGTTAGGTTAATTGGTTACTTCAAAAAAATTGGCATTGACTTGTGTGTGTGTGTGTGTATATATATTTATATATATGTGACTGGTATTGAGATGAACTTGTGTATAGATATTAACCTCGCGTGTGTCGCTTACATGGCCGCTGATGCCGATAGCGATGTTAAAGAAGCCAAATAAATCAAACCAAAACAGTGCATGTTCCATTGTATATTGTAATCTTAATCACAACATGTCCAGGATCGCTCCATATTCAGAGCAAAACTCTTACAAGCAAGTCACTGTTTACAATGCAGTTTATCTCTGGCACCACGGAATGGGTTCACCCAGGGCTATGACAAGACAAATTATTTTAATATCAGCGGTGGGTGTGAAACGGTATCCTGTTCTACAGCTAGTTGCTACTGTTAATGCATAATTTAATATGATTTCCCTCATTTGTGGCTCTCAGCTTATCAGAGCATCGTATCGGGTGTCAGGAGCAGAAACGGATTATTGTTTTTAAGGCGGTGGGTCTGGTTACAAAATATCTGAATCGTTATGAGGACGGTGTTGAGTAACGCTTAGAACACGCTGATCCAACGTTTTTAAGATTGATCGTATGAGTCTTTGAGTTTTTGATTTGCATTAATTACCTTTAAGTCGAGGGTACTCTTGCTTCTAGTAGTTCGATTTGATTTGTATAGGGTTTTTAACAGTGGAGTTTAAAACCTGAATAAATTCGAGTTACTAAATGAGTCACTGTGCCTGGAGCGTACTGTGATTTCAGGTTTGGGTGTTTGTCTGAACCTCAGCACGTCTCACAGTTTAAATAAATCCCTTTCACTTGCACCTACGTCTCAATTAGAGCCCCTGCGTGACACACTGAGCTGTACTGCATGGTTAATTCGATGAAAATAGTGTCAATGACTCATGTTCCTTCCAACACAGTAATACTGTAACTATATAAGAAATTAATGCTTTGTTGTTCAACTAGTAAAAATACAGCAAATTCTTTTAGGGAAAAAACATTTGGGCAAAAGTCGGGATACAGCCTGGGAAACGTACCGTCAGCGAGACAGCTGTTACACACTAAACGTGATGTTTTATACAGTAAATTAATTCAGGTTTGCGTATAATGATGGTATCTTTCACATCAAATGGCAAAAATGGGATGTTATTAAATTTCACATTTCATTCGTCATTTAAATGACAAAACCTTACTGACCGATTGCCGTCGCTTCTGTGCCTCATGAAGCAGCTCCTGTGTTTTCATTCTGGCCTCTAGACGTCAAAACAGACTTCAGATCTAGAGTTTGCAAATCTTAAGTCAGTGATTGGATGAGTTGTGTCATATAACCGATCCTGTGTCACATTTACGCTTATATAAACATCCACGCATAAACACCACAGTGCTTTTATGTACAGAGCTTTAAACATGGCTCAGCTGCTCGGGAGTTTGCTTATGAGACCATTGCTGACGCATGTTGATGTTGAGGAAGTGTTTGATTTTGTCAATCAATCAATCAAAAAATATTTCTATAGCGCTTTTTACAACGGAGCATCGACTCAAAGCAGCTTTACAATATCATATTGTCTTAAAAGGCCAATCCCAAATTGAGCAAGCCTAGGGAGACAGAGGCAAGGAAAAAAATCCATGAAAGTGGAATGAAGAAACCTTGGTAGGACCAAGACTCCAAAAGGGGTCCTTGGAGGCACATCGTCTCTTGGTAACTAAATGATGAAGGGAGTTCTTGCACTCTGGTGGTACTGGGTTCTGTTGATGGAGACCAGTAAAGTGATGCTGAAGTGTGTGGTGGTGGAACTGGTACCAGAACATCAGCTCGTTAAAAATCTGTGAAAAAAATGAAAATAGGGAAAAAATGGACGATTTGATGATCTTGTTTGATTTTGTTCATCAAGTTCCTTTACCCTCTGTTTTTTCCTTTTCATTGATCCACAGTCATTTTACTCACTTATAATATGTTCAGGTCCACGACGATTTTAACAAAAATAACAATACTATTATTAATTATATTAGATTTATTATGTTTTTAGAAATAAACATTTAATCCTGATGATGTGATAGACCTCCTAAGTCAAACGACTGTTAAAAAAACATGTTGAAACCATCCTGTGCTCCTTTTTTTTTTTTTTTTTTTTTCTTTTCTCCAGACTCGGATGAACTAAGCATCGGCATTTGCATTTTTCAGAGAGAAGCAAAAAGACGTCTACATTATTTAAATTAGACATTTTGTTTATCTGCTGTTTTTTCCACTGTGAGAAAAAATGGAACCATGAATAGTTATGAACATCTTTAACTTAATTTGGTGTCTATCCCTGTTCCTCGCTGTTTTCCAAAATCAGATGTACCCAAGACTGGCATTTTCTTTTTTTCCGTGAGAAGCAAAATCACGCCTTTATCACTTGACCTTTCGGTAATCTAGTCCAGTTTTTTGGTGTGAAAATTAAAAACTGAACCGGACCTCACAAAAATAGCCTCATGTCTGGGGTGTGTAGTTTTTAGAGGTGATAAAATCATACATTTTCTCCTCACTTTGTCACATCACCTATGGTGCGTAACGGCCATAATACAGTAATGAATTAAATCGATATTCTACTGTTAAAATGAATATAAAAACACAGCAAATTCTTACCGAGTATAAGCCTGGCCAAATTGTAATTTGTCATAGAATGTCATTTTTTGTTTCCACACCACAGATTCTTCTGAAGGCAAAAATGCAAGGGCATTTTATTTCATTCATGTTACCAATTCATAGCAAATCATACTGGAGTAAAAGCTTAAACTTGACGTGTAATTGGATAAACATTAATTTCAAAATGAAATGTCCCCTCATTTTAGTGAGCAGTATAAATCGATGGTATTTGTACCCCACAGTTTCCCCCATTGCGAAAAACAGTAACCAGGTGGTGAAATTCCCCAGAGAACTAACACCGTGTCTGGTGTGCATAGCTTTGAGGCGAAACAATCAGGACTGAATATTTAGCATTTGCACATCGTTTTCTCGGGTTTGGTAAATAACGGCCTTAATGCAGCAATTCAATTAATATTTGCAAAGTCTGTGATCTTTGGCGAAAGTTTGTACACCCCTGGGCTAATTACCACGTCCTGGATACACGCTAAACGGCAGTGCTGTGTAGTGACCATTTAACATCTGACTGGTTAAAGAGATTTAGTTTTTCCTCCACAGATCTGTTGCTTAGTGATGTGGAACCACTGCACTGGGTAATTGGAATACGATCACATATTTCCTATAATGCTGCAGAATTGGGAAACACACCCAGAGGCAGGTTGTGAGCTTCCATTAAAGCACTAAGCTCGCCCTTGCTGCTTGTGTATGCTACACTGACTCAGTGGACCAGTGAGTTTTCTCCGAAATGCTTTTCTCCTCAGAGGAAAAACACGATTCGGTGCCGACACCTGTCCCTTTTATTCCATGTAGTTGATTTAATTGGATGCAGACTCCTTCTCTCTTAAAAAGGAAATCCGTCTGTTTTTTAGTGAAAAGTGCATGAATGGATAATACTATTACACAAGCTAGAGAGCAAGCCACACTCCTGAGTCCAGTACTCCTTTCCACGCTGAGGCGAAGTTTGTTTTATGTCCGGCCGGTACTTCTTAGACTTATTCGCTTCCATCGCCAGGAGAATCGATGTGTGCCACGGCCTTTGACAGAGCATTCGTCAACCTCGAGTGCTTTAGCTCCAGCTTTTCACAATTACCTTCTCACACAGCCCATGGAGGATACTGTCTATTTAGGAGCCCATTACGGGAATCCCCACGAGGTCGGGTACAGTGTTTGTTGGGATTCTCCAGAGAGACAAAGTCGAATCGTAAGCAGGAGCATCTGCATCGACCAAAGGAATTGCGATATGGAAGTACTGCTAATCCATAAACCTCCGAGTCTTTTCGTGCTTGAACATTGTGCACCTGGGATCTCCAAATGATCTCCCGTAAGTAGCAGAGATTACGTTAAAGAGTTATTAAAGCTCGCTCTTCCTGCGCTACCGATGGCTTGTTAAGACCCTATTTAACCAGGAGCAGTGGTAATAAACACAGGATTGTTTGTAAGGGCGTGTTCATTTACTGTACAGCTCAGTCATAATAAGTGAACTACACCGTGTGCTAAAAGTATCTGGACACTCACATCTTGTCTCAGTTGTTTATTTAAAATTTTTAGTTTGCATCTGAAGGAAACTCAACACAAACGGCATCTAATACTCTCTAATAAAATGTGTGCTGGGATTGCCAAAAGCAACTGGTTTAGGTCCTACACAGCTTACTCTACTGAACCAGTATGTACACAGTACTGTGCAAAAGTCTTAGGACACCATTTAATTTTTGTTTAAGTAATACTGTAATGACCATATTACTTGGTTCTGTTGTTCCATAACCGCCTTTCCACTGATCCTCATTCCAATATTTCTGAACTTTACCCTACCTTGGCGTTTTTACCCTGATCCCTTTCTGAAAATGTGGTTTCTTGGTTGCTTCCCTTCCAAAAAGACCATTCCTGATCAAGCTTCTTCATACTGTACAAGGGTCACCTTGGCATCCCTTTGAAGCTCCCAGATGTTGTTATGGCTCAATTGTATGGGGAGGAAACGCTTACCGCTGTAACCTATAAAAGCTGATTTCTTTTCATACTTTAATACTGCTTACGAATTTTAGGTATGCTCTGATTGTATTCTAATACGGAAAATAAAAAATATGATATATGGTCATTAGGAGTTTTTGGATACATCCAGAATTGTCCCCTGAACAGGACACACCAGATCATTACACTGCTGCCCATGCTCCATATAATACAGACGTGCCTGATTTACATTTACATTTGAACATTTACTTCAAAATCAAAGTCAAATTTATTTCTGTAGCGCTTTTCATAACAGAGCATCGTCTCAAAGCAGCTTTATAATCTTATATTATCTTAAAAGGCCAATCCCAAGTTGAGCAAGCCTAGGGCGA
>JAUZSV010231044.1:0-12440 GCA_034780495.1 Parotocinclus cesarpintoi
ACACACTTACTGGCAACAGACCATCTGGAGGACCCAGAACCCACCCTACCCGCCACGGGTTTTCTTGGGGTGGTACATTGTGACCTCGAACATGAACTAGACCAGGTGCAACAGTTTCGCAACAGTCTAATCACCTGGGCTCACATTTCACCCTGCTCGCGACATCCTGGGTTGCCCCGCATGCATCAACTTTTGGATTCGAAGTTCTGGTGGAAGGCCATGCTTAGGGGCATTCAGGACGTGGTGTCCTACTTGACCCTGCACACCCTCCCAGCCGATTCCTCTACGCCTCTGGTCCCACTTGGCGGTGAATCTCGAGGCTATCGAGGATATTCCCCCATTACTAGGATACACCACCATCCTCCTGAATCAGTTCTCCAGAGCAGTGAGGTTTTTACCATTGGAGAAGTTGCCCACAGCCTTTGAGATGGCAGAGGCTCTTTTCAGTACAGTTTTTACGCTGTTTGGCATCCCAGAGAGCATTCATACAGACCGGAGTACTCAGTTCACCTCCGCAAACTAGGCTGCCTTCATGGAGAAACTGGGGTTATCAGTCAGCCTTATGTCCGGCTATCATCCACAGTCCAAAGGCCAGTGTGAAAGAGTTAACCAAGAACTTGGGAAATCATCAGGATTTATTGCAACAAAAATCCAGGCGAATGGGCCCGCTTCCTCAATTGGGCTGAATTTTCCCAGAACTCCCTGTGCCACTCTTCATCCGGCCTGACGCCCTTTCAGTGTGTTTTTGGGTTTCAACCTGGGGTTTGTACAATGGGACCCCACACCCTCAGATGTGCCTGCAGTAGACGCATGGTTTAAGAAGTGAGACGATCTGGTTCCAAGTCTATAAGCATATCTCCCAAGCTATACGCAGATATCAGTTCCAGGTAGATTGACGGAGGAGCCAGGAACCAGACTTCCATTTGGGAGATCGGGTCTGGTTCTCGACCCACAACCTGCGTTTTCATGGGAGTCACAAAAGATATCTCTTGGTTCATTAAAAATTGTTAGAAAGCTTAATAATGTTACTTACCGTCATTATCTACCTGCTCACATCCGTACTCACCCCTGTCATGTCTCCATTCTCAGACCCTGGGTTCCTGGTCCGCTGGCAGATGCAGCGCCAGTTGAACCTCCACCCATTGAGGTTGAAGGGCACTGTCACACACGGGAACTGCTCAGCGGACCAGCCCCCTCACTCATACACAAATTTTTTCCCTCAATTTGATTAATCATGCTCACCTGATCCTCATTCATCACTCACATTTTATACACCTTCTCAAACACACAATCACTGATTTACTTGGCTAGTCCTTGTTTTGAAGCGCTACTTTCACTCGTGTTTTTTACTTGTGATGTTTGATGCATTAATGCAATATAAGTGTAAATGACCTTTGCCAAGGGTCTGGACCTGACCCCATACCATGAAAAAGTCTTTTGGTTTGTTTTTTTGAAAAAAACTTTTGGTTTGACTTGCTTCTCATAACAGTCTGGATGCTCCTTTTTTATCTTTGGGTCAAAAATTCCCCCAGGTTTTGAATCATTTAATGATATTATGCTCTGAGAGAGAAAAAAAGCAGTGATTTGTAGAAAGACGTGCTTCTGAGTTTGAATGTCTGTGATATTTAGATTTATATTCCGAGTTTCCATTTAATAAAGTGTGAGTTTGCATTGCAGATTTGTGAGGGGCTCTGCCAAAAGCAGGTTCTAAATTGGCTTTATCTAAAAACGAGATTGAGAGCTTTAAAACTGAAATTACTTTTAGAATCGGATGCACATTGACCAATTGCAGATTTGCATATCATCCTTGGATTTGCTATTAATTAATTAATTCAGCAGAACTTTATCTGATTGGATATAAGGGGAAATAAGGGGTGGCTTTTAGCGCTTCTACAATGAGAAGTTTTTCTAGATCAGTTTTCTGTGCTTTTCATCATTCTTGGGCTTTCAGTCAGAATATCAATCAGATTATTTTATGCAGTGAAAGTTAAGTGTCTTTTTTATTCATGAAATGAATGGAGGGGGCACTTATCTTTCACTTTAATATATCAGGGTCAGGAGCTTCTCTTCTGGGCAGGTGTTGAGCTGGGGCCAGTCTAGGTTCAAAAGTGAGATTTGTGGGACAAAATTTTCCAGAGGTCTTACATTTCAAAGGGTATTGATTTTGTGGCTTCAAATGCCAATGGCTCGATGCCCACCCCGGCAAGAATCAGAATCATCCTGACGGCAGTAGGTCAAACAGGTGATTACTGGGGTGAGATTTGTCCTTTATAATGCTGGCAGCTCTGCTGAGGTAGCGAGAGATGGCAATGTCTTCCAGGCTGGGCAGGGTGCAGCCAGTGATTCGTTGAGCTGTGTTGATCACCCTTTGTATTGCTTTCTTGTCTGCTACTGAGCTCCCCCCGTACCATGCTGTAATGCCATACGCGATGATGTATGATGTATTTTTACTGTGATAGTGAATAAATCACCAGCATTAGACGATATTACTCGATCATTTAGTGGTCTACATTCACACGAGTGGACCCAGTAATTACTGGTTGCTGGTACAAGACAGGGTGGTCAGGGTATTTTTAGAAACTGCTGATTTGTAGAGGAGAATGGTGCATCCAGAAACATCCAGGCAGTGTCAGATTTGTAAGTGGAAACTAATTCTCGAGGTCAAACAAAAATGACAAGGCCTGTCTAACAGCAGTGATCGGAAAAGCATTTATGAATGAGCAACATATTGAACCATGAAACAAATGGGCTGCAACAAAAGGCACAATAAGTCCACTTGAGTCTAATTTTAGACTTTAGTAGGCTTACAGTAATAAAAAAGAATGGTTAGAAATTGCTAATTATTTGATTGGGTCAGAATTTGGTGTTGAGCATCATGAATTTATTGATTTAACATGCATGTGTAAAAATGGGTGTTTCTAAAAATTTTAGTAAGAATATGCTCAGACATATCAGAGTATATTGACAGTGCTTAAGATGCTGGACTACTGACCAGAAAGTTGAAAGTTCTAGCTCTGTCAAAGTTTATGGGATTGTAAGAAATTCGGAGTTGCTCGGGATATGGGTAAATACTAAATAACTAAACGTTAATGTAAAATGTTAAGCCACTGGCTCTAAGAGCAGAAGGTTGAGGATTCAGTTCCCTGGCTTGGCCAAAGCTCTAAAGTCGTTTTGATTGTATCAGCTTTGTAGCAGTTGTAAGTCGCTCTGGATGTGGGTGTCTGCTAAACACTGCAAATGTAACGATCCTGCTCTAGACCAGTTTTTAGTGTGGGATTAAGGTGTGATTATAACGTGAGGTGAAAACAGTGTGAGGTGAAAGCACTTGTCCTGACTTGCCTTCATCTGTTTGACGGTGTAGCGCATGGTGCCGAACGGACCGTCCTTCAGAAGCTTCTTCGCCACCACTTTGGCTCGAATCACTGCAAACAAAATGACATCCTGATTATTATCCTAGAGGCTTAGCTGATGACAGAGACTCTGAGGCTATTAAGAACAAGCATCAGTCACACACAAATGCAAGATTAAACTCTCGGGCTGAATGGGTTTGCTGGAGAGCTGATCGCGGACTGTTTCACATCTTCACTATGAGATATTCCATGAGCCAGCTTAGCCATGGGAACAAAGCATATCTGAAACTGCAGATCAGTGCCTTTCAACCAACAAACACCCATCCCCACCCCCAAAACACCCACACACAGTTACACCAAGAACCTACCTATTGTATAAAAGTGTAAATAAAAATGGGAATAACAGGTAAAGAGTTGCATGTAGTTTCGAGTCAATACTACATTTATAGCTAGGGTTTTATTTATGATTATACCACAGCAAGTTCTGACTCTACAATTGAGAAGCGATCTTTTAATCTTTCTGTACTCTTTAATCTTTGCTAATTTGCACTTTGTAGTGTTACATAACACTTCAGTAGAATACTTTGTTATGGCAGTGCCACTTCGGGAGGTACTGTCAGGATTAAAGCATATTCAGGACTTCATGATTCCTTTTGTTTCATTAATTTGTTGTAAAAACTGCTTTTTAAAAGCATTAGAACACTCACAGTTGGGTTTGATCAAGAACAGCATCATGCATCATGGCTGTGATTGTCTATGGCACTCGGCTCCGGTTTGTGTCTGAAGCCAACTCGAGGCAGTGTTGTTATGTGTGAAAGCACACTTCCTGTTGTGTTCTTTTGCTTGAAAACACTTTAATGAGTATCACATGGCATGCAGTACATTTGGACTTTCAGTGCGCTGTGAATGTATTACACAGCAGTAATTTCAGAGTAACCTTAACGCCAGAAAAAAACTGTCCGAATGACAGTCACACACTCGTGTAAACATTTACATTTATGTCATTTAGCAGACGCCCTTATCCAGAGAGACTTACAATTAATACAGTCTACAGTCCAAGCAATTTTTGGCTTAAGGGCCTTGCTCTTGGACCTAGTGGTAGCAGAGGTGTGATTTGAACACTGGACCTTCTGGTCTATTATCCAGTACCTTAACCACTAGGCCACCACCACAGTCCCACAACTAAACAGATTGGTAAAAGATAAACTATTCACTATGTATAACACTGATACTCCAGACCAACACCATGAATTATGAGGGAAAACAGGCTGGATGGTGGGATCATCCCTTGGCACTGCAGACCAGACTCCTGCCCGGCCCTCTGACAGGTTAGCACCATTGTTTCTAAAGGTCCAAGGAAAACAGGGTTATAACATTGAGCAGGAGCCTTTGCTTTACTTCCAAATTAAATGGCTTGTTTAAGGGTTAAACAGTAGACTTGTGGTCTAGACCCATATTCTGCAGCCCCTCCCAGAGTTGTGGCTGGCTGGCAGGATCTTTTTCTCAGGCCTTCTGGTAAAGTTCTTCCAACAAGAGCGTTCGTTCTGTTTATTACCTCGTTGAATGGGTCTTTGGCCTTCTAATCAGTAGGTCTGCTTGAGCAAAACTCTTAACATTCTCCAGTTTAATCCTTTAACAAGTCCCTTTACCATGGACAGCTTAGCTCAGTTGTAGGGTGCTTTCAATATGACCATTTGCCGAATGCTGTATATTCACACCGTCATGGAATAAGTGTTACACCTGAATAAATAATTGAGCTTACTCATTCATTTCATGCCACATAAGAAAACTGGACTAAAAATCACCAGACTGAAATCGTAGGTAATCCCTAGCACTGGTAAACAGTCAACGAGCTGGTTTTAAGATAATCAAAGTGGGTTATTCAGGGTGCATCATTCATTCTGCCTCTGTCAGAAACTAAACTGCATCCTTAGAGAGCAAAGAATGAGGGCATGTCAATATTCCTCCATCTCACACTCGCTAAAACAAATTAACAAGCCCATATAAACCAGCGCAGACATCTCAAAATCCCTGCAGATGTTATCTAATCAGGCTCCAAAAGACAAAACATCTGGCTCGATTTTTGTCGACATACCGGTACAAGTCACTGTCAACATGTCGAGGCTCATTTGCAGCGATGAATAGGCTTTTTCTCACTCCGTTCCCTCAGAGGAAGCTCATCTTTTAAACACCAGAGACAGCGTCAAATTCACCTGCCCCTCTCAACCAGACAAAACCAGCCTGTGAAGTGACAGAAGAAGCTCGCACTGACGGCTTGTTTATCTTTTCACGTTTGGAATTTCCTTTCCACATTTTCCTCACATTCCTAAGGATGGTCAAAAAAAGAAAGCAGCCGCATTCCTCTGAACCAGCAGGGACAGAACGTTCTAGCATCTTCTCCAACATTCAAAACCAGACCTACTGACAGTTTAGTGATAATTCAGCAAATTACGTTTTCATTTAGTCCTTTTGTTAAAAATAAATCATAAAACAAGTTCTAGGCATAAGTGACAAGTTTTTGGAATAATGTTAAGGTTACTGCATTAAAACCGGCAACTAATTCATATTAGATAAATGTATTTTCCATGGACTAAATCTAAGTCAACAAGATAATACATTATATTGCATTCGAGATTTAACCCCCCTCTGTCCTGGTCAGGGTCATGGAGGTTCTGGCACCTACAGTGGGTCCAGATGGAAGCGCGCCCAGTATGGAACTATACATGGCTGGGTATAGGGTTGCTGTTGACCCCCTCCATGAGACACAGTTACAGGTACACCACTTTAAAGTCTGCATTACGTTCTGTGAAACAGGACATGGACAGATATTACCATAATCACAGTTTTTAGTTTTTTTAGGCTAATGTGGGTCAAGATACCTTCAGTACTAGATATACGACTGAAAACATGGGTGGTCCCTAATAAAGCCACAGCTAAAGCCTAAACTGTTATGCTTAATGTCATGACTGCCAGAAATTAGAGGTTGATGCTAAGATTTATTAAACACAAACCCAGAGCAGAGGTATCACAGGAAAAGTTCAAACAGATTGTAACAAGGAAGCCAGTCCTACCATCCAGAGAATCCAAAAATGGTGCAGAAACTTCAAATAAACAAGGAGATACAGATTTGCATAGTCAATGAAGGTGTATGTGACATAAGGCGTGGCAGGTGTAGTTGTAACACTAAACTTTGGTGGGTGGGATTTGACTATAATACTAAAAGAATTTCTACATGTTAATCATGTTCGGTTAGGGCTGGACAATATTCCGATATTTTATCGTATCGTAATAAATTTTGCTATTGTGAAAGACGTGGATATCGTCAGTGCTGCAAGAACACTGACCAACTGACATTTATTTAATTATAAGTAATTCTAATTAGTAATGTTTACCTGAATGGAAAGTTCAAGTCAGATTTATTTCTATAACACTTTTTTACAATGGAGAATTGTCTGAAAGCAGTTTTACGATTTACCTTCTAATATCTAAGGCCAATCCCAAATTAAGCGAGACCAGGGCAACAGTGGGAAGGAAAAACTCCCTAAAGATTATAAAGCAGAAATTTTGGGAGGACCAATCTCAAAAAGAGACCTGTCCTTCTGGGGTGATTCGGATGTTAAATATAAAAATGAAAGTAATCTATATAGCCAACTAGTTGGTAGTAATTGTAGTAGAATAATAAATATGACATATTGGAATCATTTAATCCAGTGCACAGTGTCGCTACAGGATCCCACATCCTCAGCGAGAAATATATGGCGACGCATGATTGTCTTGCATTTTATTGTGATTTTATCACAGGCACAAGCCAATGGCAAGTGCCATAGATCATCAAAGTTGTGATGCTATTCGCTATAGCTCAACCTCAATTGTTTGATTGCTTTTACGGAACATTTTGTACCACAAAATAAAGATACTAAATAAATCAAAGAAAGGCCTGAATTCACATGGCATGATACTGACAATATTTAATACAGATAATAGCTTATAGAATATTTTAAATGAAACGTTATTTACTTTTTGAATAGTAGTTTTTTAGATTCTGTTGTTACTGATGCATTTTGTCTGCAATCATATGTATCGTGATTTGAATATTTGGCTTGTTTTCCACGGCATTAGAAACCCAACTGACTGACACATCTAGTGAACTCTTGCAAGGAAGATTAAGTTTGTGCCCCCTAGGCATGTTTGGCTGGCCTGTGACACAAGGAATGGCATCACATGTCAGAATAACTGTAGCTAGTGGGTGGGAAAATGTAAATGTTGTCAGTAAGATGCACTTTTGTTGAAGATTCCTGTCCATAAATGGCTTATTTTATGAGATCTTACTGTGCTCAAGATGCCTGCTCAAGTACAAACCCAAATGACTATCACTGTTCACCCAATGAGACAATGGTGGTCTAGTGACAAAAAAATATTGGACTATGGAACAGTCTGCCACTGATAGGTCCCTGAGAAACCCTTAACCCATCATTTTTGCTGCCTGTATCTCTTGTCTGGGCAAGAGCATCAACTAAATCTGTGGATTCAATTTAGTCTTATGCAATAATCACAGTTTTGTTAAACACAAAAAAGTGATGGACTGGCACCTTATTCAGCATCTAATACCCACAGTTCCCGTGGTAGTTCCCCCAGGCCCATTACACCCTTACCAAGCTAGAACTTTAGATGAATAAACGAATAAGGCAACAGAAGTAGGACATCGAAACAGAACTGGTAATTGGTCACCCTTTTTAAAACTTCGTTTCAGGCTGATTGAAGTACAAACACAATCCATGTGACCTTCTCCCCTGCGTTTGAATAGGTTGTAGGCTCCTTGTGCTGTAAACTCTCCGCTCTCTTGTCAAGCGCCTGGCTTTGACACAAACTTGCTCCCTATATGGTACAATCCAACTTGAACCACGTCGCCCTGCTCACAAATCCCCTCATTCCAGCACCTTGGCTGCGCTCCTTTTGCATGCTTTTAAACCTTGGGGGCCAAAGTGAAGGGTGAAACACTAATCTGGGGTATGAGAGCCAATGAGTGCAGAAGCTCTTTTTAAAGAGGGTGATTAATTCTCCTATGAAGCATTGCTTAGTGTACAAACCCTGCTCCACAGAGATCTGCATTTAGCAGACGCCTGGTCTCCAAAACTGAGCAACTGAAGGCTTTAGACGGACTCACAACCTTTCAATTAGTAGTCCTGTGTGCCGCCACTGTGCATTCTAGCCAGACGGTGAGCAAAGATCTGCAAACTGAAGATAGCAGGAATGATCCGTTGCATATCATTGCACACCGCAACTCACTGAACGAAATAAAAATGATTTCTCTGCTTTTTCTGCACGTATGCTCCTACAGCCCTTGATCTGACTGAAGTGATTGGGATGACGTCCACGATTTACTCCGCGCCGCTAATTACAGAGTGCAGGGCGACTTAATGCATGAGTCATCTTCCTCCGTGTCACCTTCGTCGTTACGGCTGCAAGGCGCTTTAGAAACAAAGCGACGGGAAGCAGCCGGATGCTTCCTGCAGTTCGTATTCACTTGTTTCACGCAGAAGAGCCTCGGCTAAAGTCTGTGGGTTACAAATCTGCGTGGGATTATATGCTTCGGCTAGCTTTAGGGGAATGAGAAGTGGCGAAAGCGTCTATCGCGATTCAAGCGGGTTTGATTACTCTATCCGTTCAGATATGCGACTGAAGTTACTTTGACAAGTAATAAGTTAGCACATGCCAGGGGAACGCACTGACGTTTTCTCTGCCAGCAACCTACTGCCTGTTGGCAAAACATACAGAGCATGTCTGCCATAATTATGAAATCGAGGCTTATATAAGATCATCGGGTGAGGAACGTTCCAAAATGTACCGAGCATTAAAATCAACTCGTGTAGAAATGACTCGTATTCCACTTCTGCCCTGTGAAATTCAGATTTTTTAAAAGTCAGATCATTCCCACAGGACCAGCAGAAACTCACCAGCACAGCAACCTCGGCCTGAAGTCCGACTGTGCCTTCCAGCCGGGTCAGGTGTCACCTTGGACACATAATTAGCCGTGTCTGAGGGAGGAGAGGCCCAGAGCTGCAATAGCATCCTCTTCCAAGACCTTAATCATAACCTGGCACCAGTAGGACTTGTTTGCCTGTGCCCCATAAATTATGAAATTGGAGCGGGACCTTTCCTCCTCAACCCTGACCATGATAAAGAAGGGGCAAAATAATTATGTGAATTAAAAATGTAGTCTACATTCAGAACAGCCAGATGGGGATTCTTGAAAAACCTGGCATCCTAGATCATTTGATCAGTCCTGTATGTGTGTACACATGGCCACATACACTCGCTGGACACTGTATTAGGTACACCTTGCTAGTACTGGGTGGAACTAGTGTAAGGGAAGGTCACACAAAATAGTTTTTTATGGTATTTTTCAATACTGGACACAAAAGTCTTGTATTTTCTTATTAAATGACACAGATAAGTAATGGTTGTTACACCGTTGTTAAGACAATGACATCTAAATCTAACGGTGGACCAGTACTTTTGCACAATACTTTATGATGTGATTGTTGAGTTTTGTATTCGTGCATTCTTAAACCGCTCTCAACTAAACTATCACAATTAAAACTATCGCTAATCTATGCTGAACCAAAATACATCTTATGTAAACATGAGTGTGTTTACCCATTATGTCAGTCACACCGACTAATGACTGTAGCAGGCCAAGCTCAAATCTGCCTCAGAGGGAATTTTTGCAGGTCGCCTGCTCTTCCACTTCCATCTCTGTTTGTACAGTGAAGTAATATAGTTTGTGGAGAGTACATCATATTTAGAGTTCAGGTTTTAGTTGTCATGATACAGAGCTTCACCCGAACATGCCGCACAAACGTGGAAGCAAGTAAGATAAGAGCTCATAAACACTCTGGGTAGCCGTTCAGATTTAGAGAGGCCCTTCAACAGGGGATTTAGCAGAGGCAGGCCGTATTTAGAGATCTTCTGGTTTTCAGGGACAGAGTTCTATTACAAAAATAAATAAATACAGTTGCTGCAAAGCATAGAGATATTATTAGAACTAGAGAGCGCAGCATTAGTGGAGAGTTAGTCATTTAATTTTAGATGATGTATAGATTAATACAGTAACGTAATACATGCTTTCTATATGTGGTATAACCAGTCATTTAGGGCCCTCGAACCGCCATAGAAAACCACAAAAGCTGCAAAAAGTTAGTTGCTATGTGGTTCCAAACTACTAGGCATACGGCTAAAAGTTTAAATCCCACCTCCACCAAACTGCCCTGTCCATGTCCAATCGCTGCGCACATGCGGGAAGGATGCTGTTCCATTTGACACCACCAACCCGAGTTGCCCATGTCAATCACTGGTATTTGTAACTCATATACTGATCACTTACATACTGTGTATGTAGACCACCATCAAATAAGAGAAACTTATTTTAGTGGTAAACTGGTCCCAATGGTATTAGGGCCATATCTAATTATTTCTCAGTGTCTTAACTAAAATACAACAAGAAATTACAGAACATTTGTATGCAGTATTTTTTCAAATAGAAAAACAGTTTTGTTAGATACAAATTTTTCTTTTAAACCATATTCAGCATCTAATGCCCATAGGTCCAGTGGTAGTTCCCCCAGGCCCATTACACCATTACCAAGATAGAACTCTAGATAAATAAGTGGAGATCTAATTATGTCTTTACAAGAATAAAACCAGAAATTACAGAACATTTGTATGCAGTATTTACATAGAAAAAAGATTTTATATGTTACAGTGGTAATTATTGTGCCTCATCTTACACTTGGGCAGTAGCAGTATTCTGGATGTGTTAGGAAGCTTGATCAGAAATTGATTTTTTGGAAGAGTAGCAACCAAGAAACCCATTTTTCAGCCACGGAACAGGGTAAGAAGGCTCAGATATGTTAAAGCTCCCAAATGTTGAGTATAAAAGAGAACTATGGAGTGACAAATACAAGTATGACGTTTTTTGGGTCGACAATATGATATATATGGTCAGTGCTAAAACAACAAAACTAATGGTGGCTTGAGACTTTTGCACATTACGGTAGCTTTCTCCTCTAAGTGTGTACAGCTGCTCTATGATGAGAACTCTATGGCCTTTGTCTGAGAAAGGCTAGAACATAGAATCAGTCAGCAAGTAAGAACTGGATAAGTAAAATTGGTAAACATTTAACACACCACTGAAACTAGTCCAGTCAGACCAGACAATGTTTTGGCCGTTGTATTAATCGAACAAGCTTCACTGGAGACCTCTATGAAACATCCGCAGTCAGATGTAGACGATACTTTGCCATATGTTTAGGAACTAAAACATTTCCTGTTTTCTTGCCCATGACTTTTATACTAGGATCAGAGAACGCTTCAGTGGGCTGAAACAGGAAGACGCCCTCTTAACATATCCACGCCCGGTCTCTAAGGGTTAAATAAGGGGTTTCCCCTCTCTCAGAGGCCCTGGAGCATTGAAGCCCAGTCTAGTTGCGTGACCTTCTCTGAGTGCTATTTGTGGGAAGCATTTCAGGCACATTAGGGGGTGTGAAATACATTGTGTGTCATGATCGAAGGTGAAGAATCCTTTGCCAATCTTTAATCGTGAAAACACTGACGGCATTTTTGTCAGGGCACTACTCACTTAAATCTAGATCCAATTTAATGTAACCAGTGCACATATCCAAAAATAGGGTACCAGTTTAAAAAATTAGACGTTTGAGTCTACTTATCAAATTTCAAATTATTAAAGGCCAATATACCCCTGTATCAAGGAGGCACCTATCAGCCAGGACCGATTATCATATAATCACGTTCGTCACCACAGAGTTTTGTTTTAATACACTCCACTAGAGCATTGATGGAAGAAAAAGGGCTTAACATTTTTGATTGATATTAAATCTATTTCATTATTTATTTTGAATTTTATTACTAATTTAAATTTTATTATTAATTCAAATCGTATTATTTACTTAATTTTACTATTACTCTTACAACTTCTAACATCTGGGCCACCCAGGGAGGTTTGGTCCCTTTTTGAGTCTTGGTCCTCCCAAGGTTTCTTCCTTCTATATTCAGGGAGTTTTTCCTTTCCAC
>JAUZSV010231154.1:0-12434 GCA_034780495.1 Parotocinclus cesarpintoi
ATCGTATTCTGTTCTTATTGATGCTTATGCAACATCCAAACTTCATTGGAATTGGGGTTGTATAGATTTATTTGGTTCTTTTGTTTGCTTAAATGCATATATGGCATGCAGTAAGTGTTCGGGTTTAATTCCAAGTCTGTAACTGCATATGAATTTGAACCTTGTGAAGAACAGGGACCATCGAGCTTGGGGAGAATTACGCCTTTAGCGTGTGCTTTCTCTAGTAACACTAATATTTATGATATATTCTTAAGTGTTAGATGTGCGACTTATAATTCATACTGTCTTACAATCCAGATAATTTTTTATCCCTGGACCTTCTGGTCTGCAGTCCATTTACATTTACGGCATTTATTAGACGCCCTTATCCAGAGCAACTTACAAATCATAGAGTCTTATGCAGGTTAAGGGCCTTGCTTAAGGACCCAACTGTGACAGCTTGGCAGAGGTGGGATTAAGGTCCAGAGTCCAGTACCTTAACCACTAGGCCACCACAGTCATATAAGACAATAGGCTCTGGCTCACTTTTGGAACTCAGTTCAGGTTCAAGTCTAAAGGAGTAGAGGCCAATGTTCTAGGTAAGAGGTCAAGGTTCTATTTTTTTTGTTTAAAGACAGGGGGGCAAAACATTGATGATCTGATTGGTTGGAGGTAGAAACTTTAATTGAGTCATATTAAGTGTCACTGGGGTATCAGTAAAATTCTACTGTCTCTGTTTGTCTATGGAGATTACAGAAATGTCTGCCTTATATAATGAATGTGTTACTATATATATATATATAATATATATACTATATATCAGAGCTTAGCAAGTAGAAGGAGTGTATTTTGTATATAGAGTGTATTTGATAATAGTTTTGAGTAAAATATAAAAAAATAACATGTAAAATATGTTATTCTGCTGAATTCACATTGTTAGACAAAATCTTTTGTTGTAATAACTTCAAAAGTAGGTTTTAAGAATCCACGTGCACAAAGATTGTTTTGCAAATGTCATAAAGGTAATGACAGGATAAAAAATAGAACAGGCAGTAGTGGCTTTAACTTCATTATATTCTCAGTGTAAACAAAGTGAGAATGTCAAATGCAAAAGACAACCACAAGCTATAAAGACAGAAAAAAATAAAAGCAAGGGTCATATGGACACCCTACTATTAAAAAGGCTCGACAGAACAGTTTGCTTCAGTCAGAGAATGGGACAATATTTTTATATATAGCCTAAATAGAAAGTGGGAAGTCACAAAGGAATGACTCTAGAATTCACAGGAGGGAACTCTCTGGTGGCCTAGAGGTAACTGTCAGCATCTGTTGTATTTTTAGATATCACTTAAATGAAATGAACAGCTCCTGTACTCCAGAGGTAAGAGCCAGCTGCTGCAAACTGATTTCTATGATTTGGCTTTGAAAGCTGGGCTAGGCTTGCAAAGTGAAGATCATGTGGTGTTGTTACATAACTCTGCAATGGACTAGTACGCTGCTCACGGTGTACCTCTGCCTGTTACCTGTGAATTCCCATAAAGGCTGTGGACTTACAATATTTAAATTGGCTTTGATATACCAAGATTTGACTGCACTCCTATACAAATGCATGCAACCAATCTTGAGCCGACAGAGCTATATCTAACAGCAGAACAGATCAAGTGCAATTCCTGTCAGCTAAGAACAAAAAATAAATCATACTCTGGACACGTGCTCATGGTTTGTTGAAGATCAGAAAACTAACACCAGGTTTGATAACACTATACTTTAGTGGTATTTGGAATAGCATTAATTTATGCAATATTTGATCATTAGTTTGTACTTATAATACATCATTAGTCATTATGAATATGCAAGAAGTGAGCATGTGTCATGCTTGCGTTCATGTATGAGCAATATATGAATTCATGCCATAATTAAGGTAGAACATGAATGTTAAGCATTACTAAAGCATTGCTTCTTTACACGTTCAGGATTTGTGGCCCTGGTTTGATCTTAATTTCTGCTGTGACGTCAGAATAGAAGGGTCAGGTTGGAACTGTGGTAGTGGTTAAGGTACTGGACTCTGAACCAGAAGGTCTAGGGTTCAAATCCCACCTCTGCCAAGCTGCCACATTTGGGTTTTTGAGCAAGACCCTTAACCCACCATTGCTTGGATTGTAAGACTATATCAGTTGTAAGTTGCTCTGGATAAGGGTGTCTGCTAAATGCTGGAAATGTAAATGTGGGGTGCATGAACCCAGTTTGCTTTGTATCAGCTGATGATACAGTAATTGTCTTGGCAAACATGTAAAATGTAAATGTAAAACCAATTTAGCATTATTTGAATGTCTCAGTATATGTGGATTATTGGGAAGAGTTGCAGGAATGTCTCATTATGGTCATGATTTGCAACCATGGAATACTTATTTTGAGCATGATAATGCACCTCGTAACAAAGCACAAATCATCTCAGTTATTGCACATAAGGAATAACAGGATGTTCACTGTAACTTCTGATTGGATTTCTGAAGCCAATAGTTCACTTTTATCATGTGAGGAAATGGGAGATTTACAGCATGATGTATCGCTGCAAAAATCTGCAGCATTTAGGTGATGCAATCATGTCAACATGAACCAGTTTCTAGCGCCTTGTTGATTTCATGCAGTAACTTATTCGAACTCTTCTTAGAGCAGAGGTGGTCCCTACCTGTATTAGTATGGTGTTACTGATAAAGTGACCAATGAGGATTCTGGGTCATAAAAGCTTGCACATATGAAAATAACCGCAGGTGTAGGTGGGTACATTCAGAGATTTAAAAAAAAGAGTGCAAAAGAGAGGCTATTAAGTATTTGTCTATATTAATACATGCTTAAAGCTTATAAAGCTTATAACTTTGTCAAATCTCAACCTAATTTGACTTTTATTTATTCACAATCCTGTAGTGTTTTCATTTTAAAGATTTATGGGAATTGGGTTTATCATTTACCATTTACACATTTGCACATCATACAAGCAACGCTTTCAGTTTAGCTCTTTTTTAACTCCCTCTCATGTTTTCACATTATTTACTATTTATAGTTCATCTCTTGGGGAAGGTATGCTTTAATTATCTAGTTGTTTAATTGTCTTCAGTTATTTAATTACTTAACTGTTCTTTAATTTAGTATAGTACCATTTATTCATTAGTTAATTGTTCTTTAATTTAATATAGTATATTTATTTTTATTTTATTTATTAGATTTTCTTTAAATATGCTCTCTCTTTTATTTTTTATATTTATCTTGTGTATATGAACTATTACATTATAAAGAGTTTATTACTTGGGTACATTAAAATGACATGTATGTAGCATATACAAATACTTCAAAGTATCCTCATACAATGCATTCATTCACATCATGGGACTGCAGTGGCCTAGCAGTTAAGGTTCAAAACCCACCTCTGTTAAGCTGCCATTGTTGGGTTCTTGAGGTACTTGGGTCCTCTTAACCCACAATTGCTTTCATTGTAAGACTGGATCAGTTGTAAGTCACTCTGATTGAGGGTGTCTGCTAAATTCTGTAAATATAAATGTACCAAAAAAAAAATTTGGCAGCATATTGACAGTAAAGGAATGTATTAGAAATAGTCCTTTATAGCAGCATGTCTTTATAGTACAGCAGCATGTACTGTGAATAATTAAATTGAATGTATGGTCTATATGAAAAGTTCCAGGTGTGAGTAAGATTGTACTAGTGGAGAAAAATTGTCAATACAAATAGTGGCTGGTAGAAAATATTTCCAAATGCCCTTCCTAGAACACTTTGGTGGAATGAGTCTGTTGCTGAAAGTGCTCTTAGTAATATAACCAAGTAGGAATGAATAGGATTTTGCAAGATTTTTTTGCATTCTTCTTATTTGCATCTAATATATGTCGTCTTAATTCGGTACACGCACCCGAGCATCGGCGCGCTCGCACGCTTTCGCGCACCTTAAGGGATAGTAAGTTATGTCCTGGGGCTTTTAGTGCGGACGGACGCGTACGGGGGAAAACCCCAGAGGTATTTAGTGTTTTAGGGGCACTTTGAGGGTCTCCCATTCTGTACTCATGCGCTTCTCGCACGCTTAAGCTCATGCTCTTCCGCCGTCCGTACTCAACAAGCCTCACTACAGGCCAGCTGCTCGTCCGGAATGGAACGCGCCCCGGCTCGGCTTACTCGCGTCGCACGTGTGCCCAAGCTCACACTCGCCCACCTGGTGCTTTGCCGCCTTTCGCAATCTGTTCACGTTTGCGCTCCTCGCGTGACAAGCTCGTACACATATTCTGGTGCTTTGCCGCCTTTCGCAATCTGTTTGCGTTTGCGCTCCTCGCGTGACAAGCTCGTACACATATTCTGGTGCTTCGCCGCCTTTTGCGTCTTTTTCTCATTCATGCTACAAGCGCGACCGAGCTTATATGCTCGCCTTTTGGCGCTTCGGCGTATTCCACGATTTATTCGCATTCGCGCTACATGCGCGCCCGAGCTCATATACTCGCCTTTTGATGTTTCAGCGTCTTCTGCGATTCATTTGCGCCTGCGCTACATACGCGTCCGAGCTCACGCTTACCCTCTGGTGTTCGGACAACCTCCGTGCCTCGCCACTTGGGAGATGTCCCAAATCGTGCTCGCTGCACGCCTGCCCCGTTGGAACTTCAGCGCCCCCTCGTGATCAGTTTGCGCGTTGATCACAGTTGGGACGCAACACAAGTGGCACGCCCCTTCATCCTGTTGGGGTTTTTTTGTGTTCAGGAGCCTTTCACTCCGCTCTTAATCACTTTTTAGTTTTTCTATATTATTTCCCTATTATTATTATTATACATCGTGGGATTCCATCTTTCCCGCATCATTGGGTCCTACCACCAACACCACCACATCTCGTAACACTCAGTTGATCATATAGGAGTTTTAGGGGCTTGCATGGACACCACATGAAGTTATAGTCAACTCAGTAAATCTGGCTGGAGAAGAGTAGTCTAAATGGTTGTATAAGTGGTGATAGCTAAGTATTACAGTACCACCAAAGAGAGACAGTCATGACTCTACCTATACCTGGGACTATATATGTTCATGTTAATATAATATATATTTGATTCATATTTCAACCTGTAAAGTAGGACTTTGGTGTAGTAACTTTTTACTTTTTTTACTTTTTTAAAAATTCAGGCATACAAGCAGGTTCCTAGCCAGAAATCAGTCAGGGAAACTGTGGAGCTGAAGGGCAACAGTGCTAACTAATGTGCCATCTAGTACTTACTTAAATGTACTTTAAAGGAAATATCAATGTGTTTCTAGCTGAAGCAAAAAAAAATTGACTTTCCATACACACTTTTAGGTGTCCAATCAAGGCCACACCTTAAGCACAAATGTTAATCAGAATTTGTTTGACAGATGTGTCAATCCAAATGCGGTTGACAGGTGAGTGGAATGCCATCTGATTGGGGAATTTTACCTGGCATGCAATTTGATTAAATTATGTTTCATACAGAGATGTAGGCAGACAAAGAAGACTCCCCATTATTTAGGAAGATGTATAGACAGATCAGAGCCTCATGAATTTTTATCACCTTTTTTATCAGTTTTTATATGCCTTAACTATTTTCATTCCCTTCCAGGACACGGAACCAAAGGAGTATTCGAGCTCCTCGCTGGTTGGAGAAGAACCCGGGAGAGCCTGCCCTTCAAAGAGCGAGTGGCAGATGCTTTTGCTGATGTGATGGTATGCTACACCATGACAAGCTCATTGTATATTATCACTTTCGGCATGGGGGCCAGTCCATTCACCAACATCGAGTCTGTGAAGGTGTTCTGCCAGAGCATGTGTGTGGCCATCCTGGTGAATTACTTCTATGTCTTCTCCTTCTACGGCTCCTGCCTGGTGTTTGCTGGCCAACTGGAACAGAACCGCTACCACAGTGTTTTCTGCTGCAAAATCCCCTCTGTGGAATACCTGGATCGGCAGCCCACATGGTTCAAAACCATGATGAGCGATGGCCACGATCTATCCACACATCACGAGAGCATGCCCTATCAGAACCACTTTATTCAGCACTTCCTGAGAGAGCATTATACAGAGTGGATTACCAACACATATGTTAAGCCCTTTGTGGTGATTCTCTACCTAATTTATGCCTCTTTTTCTTTTATGGGATGTTTACAGATCAATGATGGCTATAATATAGTTAATTTGCTAGCCAGTAATTCACCCAGTGTGTCTTTTGCCCTGACCCAGCAGAAATTGTTCAGCAACTACAGTCCAGTAATTGGGTTCTACATCTACGAGCCCATTGAATACTGGAACTCCACAGTACAGGAGCACCTCAAGACACTAGGCCAGGGTTTTAATAAGATTTCATGGATTGATAATTACTTTAATTATCTGAAGGTCACAAATGTCAGTGCTTTGACCAAAACTGATTTCATTAACATTCTCAAGACCTCGTTCTTGAAGAGGCCAGAATATCAACACTTCACAGAGGACATAATTTTTTCAAAAAACGGGGACGAGTATGATATCATTGCATCTAGGATGTACTTGGTAGCCAGAACCACAGAGAAAACAAGGGAAGAGGTGGTGGAACTGCTGGAGAGACTCCGGCCACTCTCCCTAATAAACAGCATTAAGTTTATTGTCTTCAACCCCACGTTTGTGTTCATGGACCGATATAGTTCCTCAGTTGTCTCCCCAATTCTAACGTCAGGCTTCAGTGTCCTGACCATTCTCATTCTTACTTTCTTCCTCGTCATCAACCCCCTGGGAAACTTCTGGTTGATCTTGACCGTCACCTCTGTGGAGCTGGGCGTCCTAGGCCTCATGACGCTATGGAATGTAGATATGGACAGCATCTCTATCCTGTGCCTTATTTATACTCTCAATTTTGCCATGGATCACTGTGCCCCACACCTTTACACGTTCGTACTGGCCACTGAGCACACCAGGACTCAGTGCATCAAGCTTTCGCTCGAGGAGCACGGGGCAGCCATTTTACAAAATGCCTCATGCTTTGTGATTGGGATAATGCCCCTGCTCTTTGTGCCTTCCAACCTGACCTACACGCTGTTCAAGTGCTCGCTTCTCACCACCGGCTGTACAGTGCTGCACTGTTTTGTCATCCTTCCAGTTTTCTTGACTTTCTTTCCCCCTTCGAAAAAAAGACACAAGAAAAAAAAACGGGCCAAAAGAAAAGAGCGGGAGAGGGAACGGGAAAGGGAAGAGATTGAGTGCATTGAAGTCAGAGACAACCCTGACCATGTGACCAGCGTATGAGACATTGTTTTAAAATTATATTAAAACAAGAACAGCATGTCCCATGTAGTAGGCGCAATGTAGCACCCTACAGGTGGTCAGAGGGGAGGCTCTCTCCTAAGTGGGATGACCCTACCTAGTGCCACCATTATGCAGACTACCTGTCTGGATTAGAAAGGTATACTCTTCATTCACTGCAGTATATAGCATCTGCTTCTGCCTGCTTCTGTTACCATGTCATCTGCTGTTTAGGTAATAAAAAATACAATTTATTAAAGCCGGTTTGTAATTCATATTAAAAATTGTTAACTGTAGCACAAGCCACAATTGACGTTATGTTCATGATTATTTCTAAGCAGATTGTTAGGAAATTAGAAAAGATTCCCATGGCTGTGATGATAATGAATAAAGTAGTATTAAAACTATTAAGCCTTAAAAGGCAAACCAACATTGTACCTTGTACTGGACTTTTCATCCATGCCTGTGAATGTAGCTACAAATAAATACATATAGACAAGTTAAAATCTATATATTTAAGGCCACTAAATATTTTTATTGGCAAAAAAATGTTTTATCATACAGTGAATATTGTCCAAAAGCACAAGAGCAAGGTTTTATTATATGTAGTAAATCTTTTGACTTTATTAAATAGACAAGTTAAGCAGAGCAGATGTTATACACTCCATTCTACACAAATTAATTCAAAGCTACAGTTGTCAGATGGCATTACATTGAAAGTTGTTTCTGTTGTAATCTGTTATAAAACGTGTATGTTTCTATCCTGTTGTCTGTATATTGAAGGTGTCGTCTATGAAACAATGAGCATGTGCTGCGGTTACTGAAAAATAGTTCTCAAATGTTAGTAATGCCCTTTGACAAAATACACTACATGGCCAAAAGTAGAAATAGAAGTAGATTTGGCTATTTCAGCCATAACCATGCAGAAAATCAAGACCAGACTGTTGAGCATATAATATTTGTCTGACCTCTTTTGCTACATGCACTTCGGAACTGCCTCTGGAAGCAAATTTAGCAGAAGAACTTTTCAATACAAACTGCAGAAATTGCATTTATTTGAGTAAAACCTTTTAAAAGATATACATGCACAAGTCCAACCATTGGCTGAAGTGGTAACTCTCATCATCATTGGACTACAGTGAAGCTGTAATTTCTGAGATAAAATGCTACAGTAGGTCACCATATTTTCAGCAGAAGAGAAATACTTGACTGGAGATTGTTCATGGTTTACTGCAGTCCTCAGTTCTAAGGTGTGTAGTTTCAGTAAAGGGATCATGTGCTTAGTGTTGCTTAACCCTAGGGTTTGGCCTACGTATTTCAATTACTCAAATTTTAGTGTCTTTGTGACAACTACTTGGGTATGCACAAAACCATGTCCACAAGGAAATGCTTTAGCGATGTTAAAATGCTTGAACTTCTTTGGTCTTCACAGAGCCCTGTGGTCAACCTGGTCAACACCTCTTAGATTAATTGCAATAAAATTTTCGAGCCAGACCTTATCATCCAGTATTATTAACTATCTTCCAGAATGCCCTTAGTTTGGATGTGATACGAGACTGCCTTTTGCCATGTGGTGTAGTTGTGAGTATGTTCTATCCAAATGACAAGTTCAAACACAGGGATGTTAGAACTATTGGGTTTTATAACAAGATGATTTAATTTAAGTGGGTAAATGGGACAATAGACCAGTGTTAGATTTTGAGTTAGCATTTTTCTCATGTATTATATGGCAGTTATAAAGTATTTCCATATTTAATTTTACAGCCCTAAATCAGAAGAGGTTGAGCAGTATGTAAAATGCCTTGGACTTACGATGACTTTTATTTAAAAAAAAATTTCAAATTTTTTTTTATTATTTCAAATTTTTTTTTAATGTTTTGTCTGCTCAACTTTATTTAATTTGTTAATAAATAGGATTGCATTTCAGGACTGCATAACATTCCAAAAAAAGAGAGACTGGAAAACTATTTACTTAAAAAACTAAATTAATGTAATTTCAAACAGTTTATGTCAAAATAAGATTATAATCATGATTTGGTACAAAAGAAGTAGCCATAAAAGAGAAGATGAGCAGAGGATCTTCAGTTTGTCAACATATTCCTGAGAAAATGCACCAGTAGCTGATATAACCACAAAGATCATGCATTACTCTATCTTAACCTTATCAAGCACAATAATAAGGTGTTACATTCACAAATGCCACTGAAAACCTTATTGCAAATCAGACGCCTCGTGTTAACCTTGCACAGAAATGTCTCTGGGCGCAAGGGGATCAGAGTTGGACCATCACACAATGGTTTGCTGTTTATTTGCATTTTCCATACTGTGTAAACTTTTACTGATTTGTGGCTGTAGGATGAGTATTGATTGTTGTGAAACTGGTAAAAGTGTGACAGGATGATCTTCTGTATCTGAACATGTATAAACTTTAAGGGTAGTGGTGTATTACTAAAAACCAGCACCACAAAAATGTTTTCTAATTTAAATTACTAATATAAAGCAAACCATGTTTGGTATAAAAGGTTTGCAAATGCATCATAAATTCGTAAATCCAGAAATCACTGGCTGATTAAAGGGCAGATTTTAATGGCATGTGTAAAGTGTAGACATTACATTTAAATATGCATAGTACATGTATATACTATTTTCTGTAAACAACTCAACTTCTATGAGTCATTTACATGGTGCATAAACATTTGGGTTTGTGGGATACAACCCACTAGAAACGTTTTCGTCCCACAGGAATTGTTTCCATCTAAAGAGTTTTGTCACTGAGGATAAAATTCAAATACAGATTTCCTCCCGAGAAACAAATCCAATCCAAACAAAGCTTTTGAAATTATGTAGAATACTATATGGCCAAAAGTATGTAGACACCCCTACTTTTTAGTGATCTGGTGTGATATAATTATTGAAGTAGAAAAAGTATTGCTTATCTCAGTCTACGGTTTCCAGTGTCAGTCCAGCTGCACATGCTAACATGCATCTGCAGCACCACATGCTCATTCACTGATTCATCCACACATTCCCAGAACAGTTTTCTCTCTATTCCCAGGCTCAATTAAATGGTCAGGCCCAATGTGTTGCCACTTCACGTCCCACAGGCATGCTTTGAGACACTTCCCTGGGTGGCTGTCATTGAAGGACCTTGCATGCATTTGAAAAGTGTAGCCTGCTGCTGCTGTGATTCACCATCAATGCCGCCTCACTGTTGCCTGCCGCTCAGGTACCAATGTGTTGAGCCTCCATTACTCCATTACAGTACTCCAAAGCCAGGATGTATACCTTTGTGTTGATCCAAAGCTGGTAGCCACCATCAAGCTGTTGTCATTCGCCATCATCTTATGAGCATTCCTCTGACGTACCATTGCTTGAAGTCGCTGTCATTGAGCTGCCGTCAACGGCCATAGTCACTGATCTGAAGCAAAGCATTGGGTACCATTATAGCGCTGGAGTTGAAAACCACAGTTTACCTGCTATTTGGGTTACCACTGGGTTGAACCACATTCATAAAGCTGGCATTATATGCTGCTCCAGAGCTGGAAGTCAAAGACAAGCTTTTGTTATGACCCATGCTCAAGTTGTTCGAATTGTCATGTTTTGACATTGTCTCTTCCTGTGTAGGGTTGAGCATGTTGGGATCACTGACATGCCTTTTTTGTGTTTAAGAGTGTGCAATGCTTAATTTTGCTCTATGTGCTTTGTTTCCAGTAAAAATGTTGCTGGCTAGCTTCATCTATCAGAATCCCAAATTCACCTTAAATATCGCCAAAATTTTAAGCTGCCCTGGCTTCATCGTTCCCTCTCTACGGTTATTCAAATGCTTTCATTCTTTATTTAGCCACGCATCACAACAGATAGACCTTAAAAGGGCTGGGCATAGTACAATGCTAGGCTAGATGTTATGGTTTGATGGCTGATAGGAATGGGACACTCACTCAGTAACACAGCATTTCCTAGGTGGTAGATAAGGTGCTTAAACAATTAATAGTATGCGTACACATCATTGCCACTGGCCAGTAGAAAGACAAAAGCTGTTTGACTAAAGGCATAGCAAAATTACAGAAGCTTACCTTAGTCTAAACTCACCAATGGCCAATAAGGTGTAAATCACTCGCTCGAAAACTGCAGCAATCACCATTGATGTTATAATATGACAAATAAGGAAAAGGAGTTTTCACAAGCAATCAGTCGCAGTAGAATAGGCTGTTGTGAACAATAAAGTACTTTCACAGGTTTCCATCTTCCAAGTCCATAAAGACATGTTTCCCACTTTGATGTAGTACTTGTCGTGCTTACACATAACAATGAGGTGAACTTCATCAGACACCACTGAGAACTGGAACTGGAATATCCTAATTGAGCCAGGGTTTATAGACCTTATAGTCATGTCTTATATAATGAATAATGAAGGACAGTGTAGCAGGAAGGGGAGACAGACTCTCTTTGAATGTCCACAAACTTTTGTCTATATATTTATCTACAACGGCAATTTCAGTTGGTAAGTTGGTACGTTGTGAAAAACAAAATAAAAACACAATGATTTACAAAACCTTTTCAACCTATATTCAATTGAATACCCTACAAAGACAACATATTTAATTTTCAAACGGATAAACATTATTCTTTTTTGCAAATATTTACTCATTTTAAATTTGATGTCCTGCAATATGTTCCAAAAGAGTTGGGACGGGGGCAACAAAAGACTGGGAAAGCTGAGGAATGCTCATAAAACACCTGATTGGAACATTCTACAGGTGGTTGTCATGATTGGGTATAAAGGGAGAGTTCCCGAAAGTCTCAGTCGTTCACAAGCAAGGATGGTGCGAGGTATATCACTTTGTGAACATCTGTGTCAGCAAAAAGGTCCAACAGTTTCTCACCATGCAATTGCAAAGGATTTCATCATCTACAGTTTATAATGTCATCAAAAGAGTTCGAGAATCTGGAGAAATCTTTGCAAGTAAGCAGCAAGTCTGAAAACAAAAATTGAATGCCTGTGACCTTGAAATCTTTAGGCCACACTGCATTAAAAATCAACATCATTCTGTAACGGATATTACCACATTGGCTCATGAACACTTCAGAAAATCATTATTAATGAACACTACTACTTGTTACGGTCCTACCCGCTCCCGGAGCTTGTAGTCGTCCGCGCCGATCGCCCTTACAGAGCCATCGGTGGGGATGA
>JAUZSV010231265.1:0-12433 GCA_034780495.1 Parotocinclus cesarpintoi
GAAAAGAAATTGTACACATGACATCAAGGAGTCCATAAAATCAAGTCAACTCAAAATCCAAAACAAAACCAAGCTTCTGCCATGGCCATCTCAGTGCCCTGGTCTAATGCCCTTCGGAACCCTGTGTACCACAGATGACGTAGGCAGACCCTTTCAAATAAGGTCACAAGAATTGACCTCATTTATAAAAGTCTGAAATTTCTCCTTTTTTCCAAACTTTTGGCCAAACAAACATGCAGACATTAACTACACTGAATCATAAAGGAGCATATTTTTTATAATGCTGGCTTTACAGCGCTTTTCTGTTGCAGGCGCCCTCTCCCACATGCCTGCTGTGAGGACGTTCTCACTCTTCGCTGGCATGGCCGTCTTCATCGACTTCTTGTTGCAGATCAGCTGCTTCGTGTCTCTGTTGGGGTTGGACGTCAAGAGGCAGGAGGTAAGTGTGTGTGAAAGGATCCCATCAGAAACTGGTACTCTGTGTGCATAAAACATCAACACACAACAAAAAACTCATGTTTATATAGCAGCTTTTACAAACCCAACGCACTTAATAACCTAATTATAAAAACGGATTAGTTTTGAGAAGAGCTTTAAAATCGGAGAGAGAAGAATGAGGGCATTTCCCATAACGTTTCTGTACCCGGGTTCTACCCAATGTGGCTAGTGGGCAAAGATAAGTGGCGTGATAAACAGCGGATGCTGATCAAAGATGAGAGATGTGGAGAAAGGTTGTTGATGTGAGACATTTAATCCGATCTGACTAGACATCGTCTCTGTTAATTTAATCCCAGTTTGTCCTTTTTCAATCATCTTCAATTGAGTTGTTTCAATTTCGTTACAAAAAAAGTCATTGACAAAAACAGCCTGGCATCAACGTGGCATTTTCACCTGAAGAAATGCCCTTGCTTGATGTTTTCTCTTTTGAATTCTTTCTCCGTTAATCCCCAGGGAGGGCGCTGTATGTAAACAAAACCCCAGTACTCATTTGATTCAGCAGGTGGTCCTGATCATGTCTTTTCTTTTTGTTTTTAATATGAGTGAAGAGGTGAGTCTTAGATATTTGTTACCGATTCATTGTAAAGCAGACTTTCTTCTTTCCTGTTAGGGAAATCGCCTGGACATTTTGTGCTGCTTCAAGCTGGCCGACAGGCAACAGGAGACATCAGACAGCTCCCTGTTCCGCTTCTTCAAAAAAATCTATGCTCCCTTTATTCTGAAGGGTTGGGTGCGCCCCCTGGTGGTAAGCCTTTTTTGGTGCTTTTTTCATGGGACAGATCTAGGGCTGTGTTTTTATTAGATCCTGTTTTTTGTAAGGTGGCCGTGTTTGTTGGAGTGCTCTCGTTCAGCGTAGCGGTCCTACACAAAGTGGACATCGGACTGGACCAGAGGCTGGCCATGCCTGATGTGAGTCTGTCAGAATCCTCCTTACTTTGGGTGTCGTTTTCGGATTGATTCGTTCACACCTCTCCGTGTTTACCCCGAGCAGGATTCGTACGTACTGCAGTATTTTGGGAATCTGAGTGAATACCTGCACACTGGGCCTCCTGTGTACTTCGTGGTGGAGCGGGGTCACGACTACCGCAACTCAGAGGGGCAGAACCAGGTCTGCGGAGGCGTGGGCTGCAACAACAACTCGCTCGTCCAGCAAATCTACACCGCCTCCCTCCTGAGTGACTAGTGAGTGACCCTTAATCATGGTTTAAATACATGAATCATCTTTTTTAAAAAAAATCATAAAAATGAACAACAAAATCAAGCCCTGATATTTATCCTAATCTCATCACCCCTCTCAAACTGTCACTGCATTTTTATTTTTATTTTTTTTTACATTTTTGATGTAATATAATATGACTTAATATAGCCTGTAAGACAAATGATTGTAAATTACTACTTTTTTTTAATTTTGTTATGGTCCTAACAAGAATTCATAACATTTGGGCATTTTTCTTGACACTGTTGTCCTAGGCTTACTCAGTTTGGGATTGACCTTGGATCTTAAAATCTATAAAAAGATAAAAATTGTAAATCTTCTTTGAGACAATGCTCCATTGTCATAAATGCTATAGAAATAAACCTGGTTCAACTTGGCAAACTAATTTAACTTTTCCATTTTCCTCTTTTAATTTTTTCATGTTTTAAAAGAAATCATAATCTGGTCTCTGTAAATGAAGAATAATCCGGTATAATATAATATAATGTTAGGATTCTGATTGGCACTTCATTTGGTCTGAGTGATTCAACTACATAAAAATAGTGTTTGCTCCTGCGTACAGATCACTAACACGTTTATCTTTATGGGCTAGAGATAAAGTTAACGATTACAGCGCTCATTATTGTTACAGCTCGAAGATGAGCTCGGCCCCCTCCTCGTGGCTGGATGATTATTTTGACTGGGTGAAGCCGCAGTCGTCCTGTTGCCGATATTACAACGCCACCGGAGCTTTTTGTAACGCTTCAGGTAAACTGTTAAAATGCCTTACACCGAGCCGACCCTGGGACTGGATTGGGAAGGACACTGGATCACTTGTGTATCTATATCACTGTGTGTTAGTGGTGGATGCTTCCTGCGTTCACTGCAGACCGATGACCCCCAGTGGTAAGCTGAGGCCTAGCGGCTCTGACTTCATGAGGTTCCTGCCCATGTTCCTGTCTGATAACCCCAACATCAACTGTGGCAAAGGGTAGGCATGAGGGGCCCTTACGGGGTCTTTAATTAGGTCATTTGAAGCCCTGCAGTCACTCTCCTGCTCTGTAGGGGTCATGCCACGTACAGCTCTGCCGTTGTCCTTGAGGATCAAGCCACCGACGTGGGGGCCACCTACTTCATGACCTACCACACCATCCTCAAAACGTCTGCAGACAGCATCAACGCCATGAAGATTGCCCGAGAGATAGCCCAAAACATCTCCATCTCCATGGGACTGGAGAACAAAACCTACAGTGTCTTTCCCTACAGGTACAGGATTCACTCGGATTAAATCAAGCCAGGATGCTTGTGTATTACTTCTTATTGGTATAGTGATTAATACTGGATTAACATGCTGCTTTAGTTTATCCAAAGGAATGTTTTTGTACAGTGCTTGTAAAGTACCTATATGATCTCTCGTTCTTCTTATAGTTATTGTTTAACTTTTGGACACTTAGTGTGTGTGTGTGTGTAATCTAGTATAATAGGTAATGATGTTAAAAGTTAAACACATAATTAACCGATCCCCTCTCGTTCTGCAGTGTGTTTTATGTGTTCTACGAGCAGTACCTCACCATCGCCTATGACACAGTCTTCAACCTGGGCGTGTCCCTGCTGGCCTTCTTTGTGGTGAGCATGGTGCTGCTCGGGTTTGAACTCTGCTCGGCCATACTGGTCTCTCTCACAATCGCCATGATCCTGGTCAACATGTTCGGGGTCATGTGGCTGTGGAGCATCAGCCTTAACGCCGTCTCTCTGGTCAACCTGGTCATGGTGAGTTCAGGAGCCTCTCATTATATCTTTACCAGAAGAAGATTAAAACAGTGCTGCTGCTGTACACAATATCTGATGGAACCACATGGGTATGGGATTACTTTATCAAACCTTTATCTTTCATAAGCCTCACTTTAACCATGTCCAGAAGCTCCGCCCACCTATTTGGGCTCGGTGGCAGTGAGGATAGGCAATCACCATGGAAACGGGGGATTGTGCTCGGAACATTCAGAATCATAGATCCTTTTTTTTTTTTTTTTTTTTTTTGGAAGCAAGATCTCCGGTCTCGTGGTTTTAAAAAAATTTTTTTTTTTACTATTATTTATTTATTTATTTTTTCCCTGTCTGAAGTGAAATAAAAGTAAAACAATTTTTTTGGTTGTATGCATACAGTTTCTGAATTAATTTTCTGTGCTGTGATTTAGAGCTGCGGTATATCAGTGGAGTTCTGCAGCCATATTGTAAGAGCCTTCTCCATCAGCACCAAGGGCACGCGGGTGGAGAGAGCCGAAGAGGCCCTGGCACACATGGGCAGCTCTGTGAGTGCCATCAGGTTTTCTTGGGTCTTGATAAATGATCAGATCATAAGATGAGCACTGGGTTTTCTCTGCGCAGGTCTTCAGCGGCATCACCTTAACAAAGTTTGGTGGCATTCTGGTCCTGGCTTTCTCCAAGTCCCAGATCTTCCAGGTCTTCTACTTCCGCATGTATTTGGCCATGGTGCTGCTGGGGGCGTCCCACGGTCTCATCTTCCTCCCTGTCCTTCTGAGCTATATAGGTACTGCCCTGCATGAACCATCTGGTGAGCTCAATAACATAAAGAGGTGAGAGTGGATTCAAGTAACGTGTTAATGTTCTCTCTCAGGTCCCTCTGTTAATAAAGCTAAGGTTTTGGCAGCACGAAGCAGGTTGGTCGGAACCGAGCGGGAGAATCTGCTCGGTCACTGACACCGTCCATTTGCAGTGGACTGTGTGATACGGGAGCCTCTCACACTAATACAACTAAAACACTTTGATCATGCGTTGGATCGAAAGTATTGGGACACCTTTAGAGTATCAGCGTAATGGTTCTTTCATAACAGACGCAAGATCAATAACAAGGACATTTTTTACCATTAACAGCGACTACAAACCGTGGTGTTTTGTCCTGTTTTGAAGTTTAAAGGACTGAACGTCAGATCGGGGGTTTATTTACACTTTAGGAATCACGTTTCTTTCCTTACAGACGCTCAGTTAACAGTCAGGATACAGAGAGAAGTACTACACTACCCACAATCAAACAAAACAAGCCCACTGTACTGTGATGCAGAAAAAGAGCTGTTGAGCTTGAGCTCTAGGGGGTGTCACCTTTGATTTGATTTGGGAGTCAGAGCAGCATATAGTTATACCTCAGTGGGAGAACATTGTGACTGGTTTTATAATTTTGATAGAATTGGGAGATTGTTACACGTTTTTGAGGATCAGACGGCAGCGGTGTGTGTGTGTGTGTGTGTGTGTGTGTGTGTGTGTGGGATGGTAATGGTGGAAGAATGTTGCTGGACCGTTTTAAAGAGCTGTACACGACTGCATTTCTCAGTGAATCTAATATTGTTTAATGTTTGTATGAATTTGGGAGTTTTGCAATAAAAGGACACTCATTCAGAGAGCTTGGCCCCCGTTCTGTGTGCAGTTTGCACTGATCTTTTGTTCTCAAAGTAGAGCTGTGTAAGGTTCACAATCAGTGAATGAGAAATGCAGGGAGTCTTGTGGGCTAACAGATCCTTCATTAATCCTTCTCTTATCATGTGATGGTTAACATCTCTAAATATTGATTACTTTCTTTGCTTTAAAGACGTTTCTGTAATTTAATATAACAATAATATAGGGAGAACTTTCCAGTGCCCTGTGCTCGTTTTTCTGTACATGATTGGTTTGGTTGGGGTTTTTTTTTTTGGTTCATGATAGAGGTCAAGTTAAAATGCAGTTTTATAATCTTACAACAAAAAAAACCACCCCTCTGCTTCAGTGCACTGATCCAAAACCATAACGTTGTTAGTGTAAAGAATAAAGATCCTGCAGAGGCGGTATTTGAAACCTGGTCCATAGTCCAGTACCTAAACCACTAGGCCACCACAGTCCCACAAGACACTTGTGCTACACTCACAACCTAGAGACTCAAAGGTCGAGTCCGAGGTCAAGATCGGGAGTTTTAGGAGTAAAGTCTAAGACAAGACCTAAGAACCGAGACCAGGAATTTCAGTGATCAAGTCTGAGTCGAAATCGTACTTTTTACAGGCCAAGTCCGAGTTAAAGACAGTCAGGACCTCAAGACTTTTAGTGGTTGAGTCGGAGTTAACTTAAAAGGAGTTTGTAATTTACTTTACATATATTATCATGCATTTACATTAATATATTTAAATAAATATTATTAATAAGCTATTTTATTATGTATTGTGTAAAACATAACATTAAATAACATGGAGCCTAAAATAATGATTAATTATGAATATATTCTGATCTTAATCTACAAGGTAAAGCAACTTTTCTGGTTTCCTTCTATAAACAACAACATCCATTAAATTATTTTTTAAACATCATTATAAGAACATTTGAATCTGCCCTCGAGCAAAAAGATAAAAACGTACTCTCTTACCTTCCAATTATTTAAAATAAACCGGGTTCATTGATTGGATCCTGAAGGAGAA
Organism: Parotocinclus cesarpintoi; assembly: GCA_034780495.1. Lineage (NCBI taxonomy): Eukaryota > Metazoa > Chordata > Actinopteri > Siluriformes > Loricariidae > Parotocinclus > Parotocinclus cesarpintoi. The sequence continues at coordinate 6,148 of JAUZSV010231265.1, forward strand.
GAGCAGGAATTTGTTTTTCCCCATTAACCAATCACAGTTTATTTAGGAATGTAAAAAAAAATGACTGATTTTATTCTGTTTAAATTGATTGTTTAGGATTTCATAACTATAGAAATAAAGTTCACTTTATTATTAACGTTACCTCAGACATGCGCATCAGACTCTTGAGTCTTACACATTAAGATTAAGGTTTTACTTAAATATCTGATTGGTTAATGAGCAGTCAACCTGACGATATTTATAACATCACGGCTTTTTCACACCAAATCAGAATCACTTCGCCATCTTTATAAATAAAATGTACAAATAACACCATAATCCTGATTAAGAACTAATTCCTAATTAAATCGATGTTGCCTGGAAACATTTTCTGATTAACAGTGTATTGATAATGGACACTTTTTGAAACTGGGTACCGTAATTAAATAAATAACAATGGAACTAATGGTACTATAAACATGGAAACGACCGTCCCATTGGTTGAAAGCAAGCTGATCTTATAACCTGTTTGCTTCTGTAAAGTATGACTTTGTGTGTTAAATAAAGAAATAAAAATGAATAAATGTGTTCAGCTAAAGATTTTATCATACGATCACACTGCTCTGAAAAGTTTTCTAAAAAAAAAAATCCTTATCGACACAATGAACAAAAATTAGGATTAATGCAAGAAATATCATAGCAAGGGTATTTAATAACACAAACGTACTTTAACTGTCCAGTCTATTGTTATTTGTTAAAAAAATAAGCACTTAAGTTATTGCAGGTGCTTAATTTGTCTCTATCCTTATTTTAATGCTTCTTAAAAACCTAGTTTTGTAAACAAACTTAACAACTTTGGTCTCCAGTCTAATTGACAACAGGGTGGCGCTGGTAAACGTATTGATTCCGTATTCGGTTCAATGATTGAATGATTGATTGATTTGGCATGATTAATCGTGTTAAGTGCAAGAGGGGTTTTTTTTTTTGCATTTTTGTCTTGCTGCGTCTAACAATTTTTTTTTTCATTAAGAATTGCAAACCCATTTGAACCCAAATGCATTAATTTCTAAATGGTTCTAGATTTATGATTTACTGCACCCTGGTGTAAACGATAACATTATCTCATTCAACCACTGAAATAACATGGACATAACGGTTTCCCTCTTTTTTTTTTTTCTCCTTTTCTTTGACCTCTTGTTTACTTTTTTTGTTCCCTTTCCTCATTTTTACCCCCTCCCCTCCACACACCTTTTCGCCTTTCCCTCGTGTCATCTGTTTTCTTTTCTTTCTGTTAATGTTCTTTGTATTACATTTTATTCTTTTTTTTTTTTTCCCCATCCTTTGTTTATTTGTTTAACATTATTCATTCTTATCCTGCATTTATTTACTTATGCTTTTTATTTTTTCCTATAATAGAAGTATTTCCTAAATACTTCTATTTTTTCTTATTGTTTTCTCTATTTTTTGCTTTCTTCCTTCTCTTGTTCTTTCTTTTTTATTTATAGCTTTTCTCCAGTTATACCTACTGATTCCCATGTTTTCTTTCTTGTCCTGTTTTTTCTTTGTTTCCCTTATTCCAGCCTGATTCTTTTTCTTTTTTTTTTAATTTATCTGATTATGATTATTATAACGACAAAATTCAGGCCCAAATCCCTGCATTTTACCAATCATTAACCGCTGTCCTCATTTCTGAGGTCCAAGTTCAGATCAGCTTAAGGAAAACAGTGGCTGATATCTTACAGCTTTCTGTCTTTTTACTCACTAATGATCTGAGCTTTTATCGTTTAGAAATATTTTTAAAAATTAAAATCCATCTGTGCCTCTGGACTTGCCAGGTGCTGTTTTAGCAACAAAAACTACACAAACAAATATGCACGTATGTTATAAAAAAAATCGACTTCGCTTGTTGAGTCATGAATTCAATGTAAAACTGTCCTTATATAAAGAATTATTAATTCAATCATAAGTCATGTGACTCGAGTCCACCAAAGGAATTACTAAGATAAAACTGTTTTTATTGAATCAGCAAAGCAGCATATTTACATAAGTGTTTGTTACAGAAACATCTGTTGCACACACTTAAAAAAAAAAAAAAAAAAAGATCTTCTTTGGAATGTGGGTGAAATTGTAGATGTGGAGAACATGCAAACTCCACCCCGGTGGGGTCTGATGCAGGACCCTAATGCGTGTAATTGTGTTCACGTATATAAGGCCATCTAATATTACAGTCAGTTAAATATTAAACGTTAATTTAAAAAAATCAGCTGTTTCTTAGATTTCCTTTGATTTGATTTTCATTTCCTCGCAGACAGCAAGAACCTCAGAGATGGAACGCTTTTCTAGATTTGCATTTCAGACCTGTCAACTATTGTTTTAAAAATATTGGGACAAACAATTTAGGGCTAATGATGAGGAGAAAATCGTACCTTCATAAATGGAAGATTTAAAATCCGGTTCATAATAATGATATTAAAGCCAATGGAAAATGTGTTTAGTATTTGTAGTATGTAGTTTGTTTATTTTTAAAATGTGATATAATTTACAATTGTGCAAATTAACTGTATCATAAATCTGGACAGTATGGTAAGTAATGATTTATTTATTATTATATACATGTGGAAATGTAATCAGTATGAAATGATTGAGTTTTAATAATCAGGCAAATCAAAGTGAACCATTTATCAGGCTTGTTGTGATTCACTTTAAGAGAGAACAGACATGCTTATAAAAAGGACAGGTCCGGTGGGGTTAATACTGCTCAGATCTTCACTAGGGGGAGCACTAGAGCAGGGCAAATAAAATGTTTGGTTTAGAGACTGACTTTAGAACTGCTCAGACAACGGGTCGCTCTAGGTGGTGCTGTAGTAACAAACGTCTCAAACCTTCAGCATAGCACTAGAAACGTGCTGAACGTCCACTCTAACATAGAGCACAGGTATGATAGAACCACAGAGCAGCTCTTAGATCAAAAATGAACCCAAAATGAAAAGAAGCGACTGTAGAAAAAAAAAACAAGATCCCTGAACCCGAGCGTTGGGTCATGCTTCATGCTCAGAATGAAACTCAGTGATGAGATGATTCTGACTGCTGCCATTCCCATGAGAAGAAAAAAAGGGCACTTTTAGTGTAAGGGTGTCGAGCAGAACCAGTCAGCTCCAACACCCATTAGCGTCAGATATGACATGGGAACGAGTACGGGAAAAAAAAGAAGAAAATAATTAAACGAGCTCAGGGTGAATAAACCAGCAGCCGAGACGATCCTGATCCAAGATTAAACTCTTTTTGAGATCTTTGTGAGTTTATTTTTGATTTGGAACAGAGCCGTTAGTGTGTCTGTAATTAGTGTGATCACACACACCGTCTAATTCAATCATTAAAGTCTAAGCACAGCAAGGAACGAGATTTAGGAGTTGAGTCCAAGTTATGATTTCAGGAGTCCAGTGTGAGATTTGTTATAGGCTCTTGTTTCATATACATTTGTTTTTTTTGTATAAATAAAATTTTTTTTTTTGGCCGCATCAATAACTTTAAATCAAAAATGTTCTTGCCTTTTTTATTTTTTGTTTAGTCGTATTTAGGTTTTTCTAATAATGTCTCAAAGCAGCTTTAAACAAATAGCTGTAAGAATTATTTAAAAAAAGTATTTTCTTAATAAACCTCAGCGCTTTAGTGCATAGACTTTTTTTTTTTTTTTTTTTTAACTCTGCTTCTTGTCTATCCAACTGTGTTTTAATTCGAAGCGTAGAAACAAATTAACGAGATTCTACTCAAACGTTTGTTCCAAACTGACTGCACAAGTTTTGATACAAATTAAAACAGTCACTTATTAAAAGAAGAGCGAGAAACAAACCCCAGATCAGAAGAAACCAATCTGCAGAATCGACTCTTCGCTTTGGCTGAACTTTGTTTTTTTTTCTGAGCTGGTCTCCGCCCCCTCTCAGGCTGAAGGTGCAGCTGTTGGTCTGATGCATAGTGTGCCCCCTTTAGGGTCGGATCAGGAGTTCTGCAGGAGGCGTCTGTAGTGAGACATGACCTCATGCTCTGGCAGGTGCAGGTTAAACTCCAGAGCCACCAGCACAGGGAACTCAAAGGCGATTAGCTCACGCCTGTTCACCCGAAACCTCTCCTCCAGTTTCTAATGAGCAGAAACACAAACATCACTGCTTCAGCGCTGATTCACTAACAAGTTTATTAAACACTAACTAACACAACACTGACCTAATACTTATGGCTCACTAAAACAAACAATAATAATAATTATAATAACAAAAACAACAACGGGCAGCAAAAACAAACAATAAATCTATGTATATATGTGTATATGTGTGTGTGTGTGTGTGTGTGTGTGTGTGTGTGCGTGTGCGTGTACGCACGTCGATCAGGACTTTGACCTCGTGCTTTTTGAGATCTCCTCCGATCTTGGCGGCGAGCAAGAAGCAGGCACCGGCACACAGTTTGCGGTTCTGTTTGTTGAGTTTTCCCTGCAGTACCAGCTTCTCAAAATAAACAAATGCCATGGCAACAGTGGGCTCCTCGAACCCACACTCCTGTGCCAGCTTCCTGATTTCCCGCTTCAAACTGCAGCACACACCAGAGTAAGTAAGCGTCTCACACACACTCGCACACACGCATTACATACATTTGTAAATAAATAATTAAATCTATAACTAATTAAATATATCTAAATACATCTTTAAATAATTTAAACAAATGCATCTATAATTAATTACATACATAAATAATTCAACAATGCACAATTTAAATACATCTACAAACAAATACATTCATAAATATTAGCTAAAAATAAACATCCATAACTAATTTAAAATAAATAATTAAATACATAAATAATATAATAAATACATACATAAACAGGTAAATAATCTATAAATAAATACATTCATCAGTAGACAAATATCCAAGTAGATCTAATAATAAATAAATACATGCATACATAAGTGAAAAATTTTCAAAAGAAATAAAATCTAGAGATGGATAAATAAATAGGTCATGAAATAAAAACTGGTTTTAATTATAAGCAGGTAGACAAGATGATGATGATGATGATGATGATGATGACTGATCTTTACCTCCTGATCTTGCTGAGAGTTAGACGAATGTGAGGGAATTTCTCCTTAAACGTCTCGTTCATGTCCTTTTTCAGGTCGGACGGCTTCACGTACTCGATGACCGTGGTCTGTAGGAGGAAGATTTGCTTCGGTTAGCAGGAAGATACAAATTAGTTATGATTCATGTTCTGACCTGATAAACAATAATCTAACAAAATTATTCTGTACTTCACAAACACAAAATCACAGAAACATTTCATCTCTAAAACCTGATTCTGCTGCAGAAACATCTACAAACTATAGAGATAAAGCTACACGACATGTATACTCACTGGCCACTTCATTAGGTACAACTATCTAGAGTATGCTTACTCCTGCCTTTTTTCACCCTTTCCTCTGTATTTATATTTAGTAAGTATATATAGTAAGTGATCATTGTTCCTATGATTTTACAGCAGTTTAAGATTTGGGTTTAATAAAGCATCAGATCCTCACACAAGGAGAGTTGGAGAAACCTGACTGGATGTGTGTGTGTGTATCTGGGGGGGGGGCTCGGTGGGAGGTGAATGGGGGAGCACACGATTCTGTAAATAAGTTTTTTTCCACTTGAACATGAGAACGTGATAAAAAGCAGCTCACAGTGAAAGAAGCCTGGATCCAAAGAATTCAACAAACCTTCCTATAAATCAATAAATACATCGAAAAATAAATAATTGCGCAATACATAAATACATATAAAAATACATTAATAAAATAAATACACAAGTCCAGAAATAAATACACTGTGTTCCAAATTATTATGCAAAAAGTGTTTAGGGGTGATAAGGGAAGAATGTTTTTGTTTGTCAGTTAAACTCATTGATGGTGATGTGTGTCAGGGCTCTTTATATCACTGAAAGCAATTGCAGAAACCTGTGCTCATTAGTTTGGCAGGTGTGTCCAATTAAAGGCAAGACTTCTTAAGAAGGCTGTCCCACATTATTAAGCAGCCTACATTTTCAGCCAAAATGGGAAAGAAAAAGGATGTGCCGGCAGCTGAGAAGCAACAAATTGTGGAGTGTTTAGGTAAAAGCATGACTACAATCAACATTGCCAAGACACTTCATCATGATCATCGCACAATAAAGAAGTATGTAGCTGATTCCGAGCACACACGTGTGCGTGCTGATAAGGGAAAATTGCGGACTTTTTCCAACAGGCAATTACGTCAGGTTAAAAGAGCAGCTGCAAAAATGCCT
>JAUZSV010231372.1:0-12433 GCA_034780495.1 Parotocinclus cesarpintoi
TGGTACACCAGACCCTGGCATTGCACCCACCCAAACTTTACATTGCAAGGGCAGCCCAGTGTTTGAACTATCAGATCCATTACTGCAACATGCTATTATCTCCAAGCCACAGGGAGCTGCTTAATCTAATTAAAGCCATACCTAATAGTTATTTGCAAAACAAGATCAAGTGATTAAATCAGAATCTGCACAATTGAATAAAAACCTTCACTTGGCCCTGACTGGCTGAAAAACAGGACATGTATGAGCACTGGTAAATGATGTATTCTTGTATTACAAATTTACATTGCTTTTTTTCTGTTTACAGAGTGATTCCTTGTGTAACTTTGTTACCAGCAGCTTACACTGAAAATATGTGAAACCACACCATCCCTAGGACAGTATGGAAATTGCTAATAAAAAACAAACACAGTGCTTCCAGTCTTACTAGAGGAACATTGTTTTTTAAACTTCTCAACAATTTTCTCACACAATTGTTGACAAACTGAAATCTTCTGCCAATGTTTTACTTCTCAATGACTCATTTAAAGACTATTTGAAACCACTGATCTAGTTTTTTTTACCTCAGTGCTAGCCCTTAGTTTTTAAAACGTGTAAAATGCAGGAATTGATATGATATATATATTATATCAAATAAAATTAAGTTAACTAGACATAAAATATTTTGGGTTACTATTGTACTATTGTCTGCAATTAAATAAAAATCAAAGTGAATGCAATGAACTCTGTACTTTGCTTTTCTCCAACATTCTAAACATTCCCATTAGGTCATCTGCTGTCTCTAAAGTGTTGGTAAGTGTTTATGTTATGGGCCCTGCCTTGGACCTTCTCCCTGTGACCCTGAGTAATATTAAACAGGAATAAAAACATATAAAATACATATTTCACGGATGTATATTGTATGTGCTTGTATTCCAGAGGGCACTCCTAGAGCAGAAGCAGAAAAAGAAACGCCAGGAACCATTGATGGTGCAGTCAAATCTGGATGGACGCTCACGGACCCGCAAGACCAGGCAGTGTGAGGAGCAGGCTCCCCTTGTGGAATCCTATCTAAGCAGTAACAGCTGCACCATCTATCATGGCAAGGGAAAATTGCTTTTAATTCCATTTCATTTCATTCCTGTTTTCTTCTATCCTAGTAGTCTGGTGGCTCATATGGTCCGGTGATCAAAATCTTGAAAACAGTGTCCTATTTATTAACAAGTAGTCCCTTGTGATTATGTCATTTTAATAACCTAGATCATTCACTGTTAAGCAAAACTGTCTTCATAGTACAAATTCATCACCTTTCTGTTTAATTAATAACAATAATGTAAGAATAACATTATAACATGGACCTGGTGTTTATTTTTTTTTAAATATCCTTGTTTTTTAAACAATGCTTCATAAAATGTAATGTAAGAGTCAGAGAGGTTTTACTATCATTTCAGCTACGCACAAGTACATTTTAAAACGAAACAGCGTTTCTACACTATTACATTGCAGCACAGAACACAATAAGTGTGCAAGGATGCATGGAACGGTTCAGAAATGCAAAAGTAACAGCAGTTTTCAGTAGTTTGTGTGTGTGTGTGTGTACCAAGGTCCATTGTGTATGTGTTACAGTCTGTCTGTCAGTCAGTCCGTCATTCACTGTTTGTGAATGAGTCCTTCTTGTGTGTGTCAGAGTCTAGTGCTGATGAGTCTGATGGCTTGTGGAATGAAGCTGTTCTGCAGTCTGGTTGTGTTGGTCTGCATGCTGCGGTACCTTCTTCCAGATGGTAGCAGAGTAGAACGTCTGTGTGATCGATGAAATGGGTCCTCCACAATGCTGAGAGCTTTGAGGATACAGCATGAGTTAAAAATGTCTGTCAGAGATGGAAGAAAGACACAGATGATCTTATCGGCCATCCTCACTACTCGCTGGAGAGTCTTGCAGTCTGATGCAGTGCCATTCTCGAACCAGACAGTGAAGCTTCTACTCAGGATGTTCTCAATGTTTCCGCTGTAGAATGTGGTGAGGATTGGAGGTGGCAGATGAGCTTTCCACAGTCTCCTCAGAAAGTAGAGATGCTGTTGTGCTTTCTTTGTGATGGATCTCAATGCACTGTACTGAATTTGTATTGTACCAGAATGATTACTAGTGTGATCCTTACTTTGTTCAAAAAAGACTTTTTAGGGGTGTGCATTATGTGTTATATCTTAATTGTGTGCAAGCTGGCAATATTAGATCGCTTCACTGTCCACAAAACAGACATTTGAGAGTTCACATATTCACTGTGTCATGTAAAGGTAGGATAGGCTACTGCGTCCACACCCTGATTACATGCAGCTCGGTAATACTGTATTGGCCACAAAATCCACCAGTAGACAAAATACAGTATGTACTGTACTGTACTGTAGTATCACCAGCCTGGATGTTGACATTATTAAATTGAACTGCTAGATGTGGTTTATCCTAACGTACATGGAGATTGTTTGGCTTTGAAAACACTGTTACTCAAAAGATGCAATGTGCAAAGTCAAGTCAGATTTATTTATATAGTTTTTTTTTTTTTTTACATCTGAGCACTGTTTCAAAGCTGCGTTACTGTGGGTAGTGTCTGGGGCTAGAACTGGTACTGGAAATGGTATGTTTGGAGAGAAAAGACAAAATGTAGTTAGTTGCTGTTAAGAGCACAAAGAGGGATCACGTGAGATCAGCAACCCACCTTGCCAGCAATCAACAAACTTGAGTGATTGCACTTGGAAGCTCCAACATCCCAGATCACAAAAAAACTACAGTGCTCACAAGATTTAGAGGATATTTAATTATGGGATATCTCCTTTTTTGTGAGAAGTATATGAACCCTCAACTCTGCACAACAGACAGCCCTTGATCACAGGCATGACAAGGCAGACAGGTCAGATTGGATGATCTCAGATGCCATCACCAGCAACCCTAGCCATGTATCCCAGTCTATGCCTAACAAAAATCCTGCCTAAATATGGGCACAATAAATGTTGTTTGAGATTGATGTAATTTGGGATTATTTGAGATTCTCCGACAGTGGTTCTGGTGGCCAGGGGTCATTCAGAATCAGATTCTTTATTGCCATTCTTACAGGTCCAATGAAAAGTAAATTGCAAGCATTTTCAGTGCAGGTATAAAACTATAAATAAATATAAAGGTTAAGTAAAAATAAATATGTATCAAAAATCTTACATAAACATGAGACATGTATTTCCCTGTGGCAGTAAATATTGCACAGTGACACTGGAGATTGAACATAACAGATATTGCACTTATTTCAGTGTGGCAGATGACATGGCTATTTTATTTCAAAGGCATTCAAAGCTCAGACAGCAGTTGGGTAGAAACTATTTCCCAGTCTATTTGTCCTTTCTTTAATGGCCCTGTACCGTCTGCCTGATGGCAGTGTCTCAAACAGAGAATGGCCAGGATCCTAAAGGGTTGTTTTGTAGACAGTATGAGTATATATTTTTCCTGGGATGCCTGCACTGCAGTTCTGACCTGTCCCACATAGAGAACGTGTGACGAAAAATGTGACAATGACGACCCTGTACTGTTGCATATCTTGTGTTTGCAGGAAGAACTGAAAAAATAACACTAAATCGCTTGGTATCCTCTCTGCCTAAACGTCTTTTGAGTATGGTGAAAAAGAACATCAGCATTACAAAGTGACCTTCAGCCTCCCCTCAGTTTTTAGAATGGGTTGCAGCCCTGGAATGGCCGGAATGGATGTTTATTAAGAAATTAAATTAAGCTGACCAGATGAAACATGATACATAACAACACAACACAATTCAAGCTAGCAGATTTAGTTTTCTTTGGCATTGCATGTGGTGTAATGGTTCAAAAAGAAATATAAATTTTCATGAATTTGTGTTTTATAATGTGCTGTTGCCGTGCACATAACCAGTTTGTCAGTAAGATATTTTTAAAAGAAAATCATTTAAATTGTTTTTGTTGTAGATGTGGCACATGAATGTCATGTTAAGCAGAACTCCATGAAATGCAAATGTGTCTGAATGCTCCTAAATACATAAGAAAGTGCAAGAGCTGCATTAGTTCTGAAGGGTTTAAAGAAATCCTCATGAAGCACTTGCATCTGAACATGTAGACCAGCTTCTGTTCTTACACAAGAACAGAATTAGAATTAGTTCTTCCTTACTCTGCAAAGCTGAATTTGTGTTGTACATCATTTAATTTTTTTGTTTGATCCTCAGGATTTTGATTCTGTGCTCAGAAATGGTGACCTCAAGAGCAGAGATTTATTTGATTATTTATTTCTATAGTTTTTGGAATATGCTAAATTGCTTCCATTTGTTTTGTTAATAAATATTTGAATAAAATTTATCCTGGATTTGTTTCAAGTAGTCAAATCGATAATCATTGACCTCTGAATCGTAATCGAATCGAATCGTGAGGTGCCTAGAGAGTCCCACCCCTAATAAATATATATAAGTTTCTGAAGTGAGCAGAAAATACTTTGGACTTTACTCTGCATAGTAAGCCATATGCATTTTGCAACAATACTTCAAAAAGTCCAACTCCTGGTGCAGAAAGCATTTTGTTTAACTGCAATGTAATGTATGTACTGTGTATGGAATTTGTTTTGTATTTGGGGAATTTGATGGAGCTCTTGGCTGATCTTACCACCCTCTGACACACTCTGTGGCTTTGTGCCCGGCCATTAACCCTGTCAGCATCTTATTTGAAAGATGGACTTAATCAACTAAGGGAACAGTTTGGATCAGATGCTTAGATGCCTATCGGCACATGCTGAGGTCTGTCAGTAAGAAATGACCAAATCCCAGAGATTTGTGATAAGATTAGAACACTACAGCAGTGATAAATGCCAAGCTGTAATCTACAAATAAAGTGGTGCTACATGCAGTTTTAAATGCCTAAATTAATCTGAAGCTTGCTCTCCAAATACCCCAATTTATATGCACAGTTGTACTTTTGGTTTAGCTGTACCACCATGTAAGGAATCATTGAACATTATTTCACTTATTCAGTATTTGAAATATCAAATACTGTTGGAACACATTCAACAGCAGTGTCGCCCCACAGTCTGTAGATGCTGGGTTTGATCTCAGGTAGGTCCTTTCTGTGTGGAGTCTGCATGTTCTCCCATGTATGTGTGGGTTTACTCCAGGTACTCTGGTTTTCTCTTAAGAAAGACAATAAGTTACTTGATTACACTAAATGTCCTTAGTGAGTGTGTGTGTATGAGTGTATCGTTATATGTGCCTGATGATGGACTAGAGCCGTGTCTAGGGTTGTTCCTCCCTGTTGTGCTGCTTTGGACCAGCTCTCCCTCAACCCTGCCACGGTTTAAGCAGATAATACAGTGAATTAATGAATGGAACACATTCTGTTGCAAAGAGTTGTAGATCTTATGTTAAATGACAGTAGATTCAGACACACTATATGTTTGCAAAATAGACAACATTATGTCGACCTAAAAAATTAAATCCAAAACCTGGAGAATTAATAAGTAAGCTTCTAAAGTTGTTTTCATTTCTCTGAGAAATTTCCATAATTTTGAACATGACTTTTGTCAAGTACAAATTATAGCACCTTTTAGAATATGCAAACCTAATAGTTGTGGCGCTGTGTAAAACATAAATAAAAACAGCATACAATGATTTGCAACCTATATTCGATTGAATACACGACAAAGACAAGATGTTTAATATTTAAATAGATAAACTTGATTGTGTTTTGCAAATATTCACTCACTTGATGCATGCAATACAATCCAAAAAACTTGGGACGGGGGCATGGTTACCACTATGCTAAATCACCTTTACTTTTAAAACACTCAATAAGCATTTGGGAACTGTTGCTCAGTTCAATATTAGCCTCCCTGTTATAGAACCTGTATTTAGTGTTAGCATGTTTTCCCTTCTGTTTAGCTTTAGCATTGCCCTCTAATCTGTATTAGTTGTTTAGCACGTGTCTTGTTTATTAGCATTCTCCTCTTTTGTTTATTTTACCTTAGCACCTTTGCGTAGCCCCTTGTGCTTGTGTATACTCTGTGTGTTTTTTCTGCATCAACAATCTTTCTGCACAACAATGGTGGAATTAGTGATCCTCTTACCATCTTGGCTTCTGAGAGACACTGACACTCTGACAAGCTCTTTTTCTACCCAATAATGTTGTCAATTGACCTAATTAGTGTTAGTTGGTCTTCCAGCTGTTCGTTATATGCTAAAATTCCTTTTTCCAGCCACTTATTGCTACTTGTCCCAAAATTTTGGGGATTTGTTGACACTGTGAAATTTTGAAGCAACATATGTTTCCTTTAAAATGTTACATTCACTCAGATTAAACTTTTGATCTGTCATCTATGTTCTATTAAGAATAAAATATTGACATTTGCCATCTCCACATCATTGCCTTCAGTTTTTATTCACAATTTGTTCAGTGTCCCAACTTCTTTGGAATCCGCTTTGTAGATTCTAAAATCCTACGGTTGCCTAAGTCAGTTGTTAAAACTTCCTGCTGCCTTTGAATTAGGCAGAAGCTTGTACATATTTTAAAAAGTGAGCCTGTGTTACATGAGAATAATCTGCGTTGATGGTGGTCGTGGGTGGTAACAGTAAGCTGGGCTTACCCAACACATTCCACCTTCCTGCCGTCTCACACACACGGCCAGCCGGTGATTCACATCCTCTGGATGTACTTCCAGTCGGACCACACCCTTCTCCTCAGGCTTGATGTATATCTTGGGAGCTAAAGCACAATTAACAATAATTAACATTGGTGTCTGATACATCCTAAGAACAGGCATGCGTCACTAAACATCCTCAATAGGTTATGTAAAATAGGGTGTTTTGGGTCGATGTGTGAACACTATACTATGTACTTGTGTGTCATTTGCCTTTTGCAGTGATTTTCTGGAACAACAACAATTCGCAATTCGTCTAATAAAGACTCCTAGTGATGACATTCCAATTAAAAAAAAAGCTTTTCATTAAATTTCCGTTTACCTTTAAAAATTACAAGTAGATCCTAGTGAAGATAAAAGTTATTTATAAAGCATCTTAACCCTAAAAGGTCTAAGTCTAAGACCTAAGGTGAAAAGTCTGACTTTATAAGAAGCTTAGCAGTTCTCTTAAGAAAAATAAATAAGACGACGAGGCAGAAGAAATGCACTTCAAACACTGAATTCCTGTAAGGTAATAAAATGCTACCGATTAGATCATGCAGGAATAATGTTTGTGGTTACCCAGTGCAGCGGCCTGAAATGAAAACTACATATAACCAAGTCCACCGGTTACACAGATTAAACATGCAAGCAATTATACCCGGAAAGAGCAAAGCCGCATTTTCTCCATAGGCTTTCCAGTAAATTAAGTAGGCTACTAAAATTACCAGCAAGATAAATAAACTGTCGATAAAATAAAACAAAAACGTGTGATTTGCGTAAAATATGCAGAAGTAGCCTATATCTGTCGTTTCAGAGGTTTATAATAGAGGTTCAGAGGCTAAACAGTATTTCCCTAATTAAGAGTGTTTCTATTTGTGTGTGAGACAGAATCACTGAACCTAGTGCTTAAGGTGCTTGACTATTGCCCATAAAGTCCCGGGTTCAAATCCCACCTCTAACCAAGCTGCCACAGTTGGGTCTTTGAGCAAGACTTTTAGCCCACAATTGCTTGAATTGTAAGACTGTTTTAAATGTAAGTTGCTCTGGATAAGGGAGTGGACAAAATCACAGAAATATAAATGTCTTATCCAGCAACCAGGTCAACCCCACCTTCTCGTTGAGTTAAACGTTTTTGCAGTCCCCTTGCTCAGAGTTGTTCTTAAATCACTTCTGAATCCCTCTTAAGCTCCCTAAGAGCATTCTTAGAATCTTTATGAACACAGCAGACGGTTAATATGGCAGGACCGTGATAGGTACTTGTGTGATATGAACACCAATGTACTGGAGTACCACTGTTCTTGTTAGAGGTCGAGTTTAGTTACCTGTTTTTCCTATTGAGACCTGTTTATGGGCTGTGTAGGAAAGGGCTGATTTACAGATAACTTGTACTGGTTTACTGGAAGTCTGTGGAACAATTTGTACAAATCCACAATTTAACCTTGGGGATTGTGGTTTGTACTGTATAATACAGTTTGCTCTAAAATACAACATTATCTTAAGCAGATAGGTATAAAATTGTATTTTGTTTTATAAATATACAAACTCGCTCATCTCACAAGCGAGATTTTTTGCTCAGAACAACTTGAAAGTATGTTTATTATATTGGTTATTATTTTTATACTGGTTTTATTGATTTTTTTAGATAGTATAAATGAATTTAGTGGAAGAAAAACTTTAACATAGACCCAAACCACACCCCACTAACCAGTCCTCTATTTCACATGCACAAGCTGTATAGATTCCAGAGTACAAACAGTAATCATTAATCTTCCTCCTGCTGTGGCAGAGGATAAACAACAAATCAAACTGAAAGCTGAGTGGTGTAAAGATTCCTGCATTAAAATAGATCCTTACTTTTACATTGTTCCAGATATGGGTGATCTCGACAAACTGCAAACAAAGAAAAGACATTTCTCAGAAGCAGTTATATAAGCACAAGCAATGCAGCGTGGCTGGTAAAGGTGGCATTCACTTCTTCTGCATTTACTTCTTAAGAACCCAAAATAAACAGTCTGGTTCACGTACTGTCTCTGTCTTATACAATTCTTGTTCTGTTCTGACTAATTCAAGTTAGCCAGCTTGAAAGCAAATTATTGCAATATTAGGCCAGACTTTTTAAATTGCTTGTTCCTTGAATGTCCCTACTTAAGAATCTACTGATGAGGAAGGAAAAAATATCAAAATAAACTTTTATTTTTCAGCACTTTTTAGTTTCTCGAGGACTTTGTGGAATCAATACAAGGAAGGAGGAAGAAATGAAAATATATAAAAATTAAATTAAAGTGAATCTGGAAAAAAATTAAATGAACAGAACAAAACCATTGGTTCTCCACCAGAGGGCAGAAAAAGATATATCTATAAATATATATATATATTTTTTTTTTTTATTTTTTTATTCTTTTTAACCATTGGTACTGGCCTTACCCAGTGTTAATGCTTATAGCTATAATATAAATATTTTATTTGTTATTTCTTTATATACTATATTTTAAGGTGCTACATTTTTTGTGCAAATTACATTTTGTTGACTCCTTGTGTTACTTGAAAATTGATTTATTTGACTATGACAGTAACATCTACAAAAGAAAACATAAATTAAGACTAAATTTTAAAATGAGTGAACTCATATAACAAAATAGAATTTGACCTGTGCTCACAACTTTAATCACTGTGTAGAGGTACAATTTTACATAGACTTTTACATAGGGGGGGGGGCAAAAGTTGGGACCTTAACTACAGAAAATGTTATTGACCAGGGATACTCAGATATTTACATTGCAATATGTGCTCAATGGTCTTCAATATGCAACATAACAGCAGGAATTGCGGCATAATAAAAACATCAAATGTGATTTTTATTTCAATTTACTCACTGGCTAGTTATCCTAGGGATTTTAACATAACCTGAATCATTCAATAATGCAGAACATTGTGGTGGTCTAGTGGTTAAGGTGCCGGGCTGTGGATCAGCAGGACCAGCGTTCAAATCCCACATCTGTACCAGTTGGGTCCCTGAGCAAGACCCTTAACCCACAATTGCTTGAATTGTAAGACATAAATGTAAATGATTTGTAGATGTTATGTATGGACTTGTATTCTTCGGTCACATTGTGTTATTTAATTGTAGTTATCACTGCGCTGCTGAATTGCTGTGATTTAATTTATGATCTGACATAGACCTGTGACTTTCAATCTTAGATAATGTGCTGTGTGAATAATAAGTTAAGCTGAGTGCAAAAGGCAGCCTCACCCTCCTCCCATTTGGGGAAGTGAACTGACTGAGTTGACAGTTTGGGTAAGTTTCCTGTACCAGACAACAAGACGTTTACTGTGCTTCCCAGGAATGCGATGCCATACTCCACCATAGTCACCTACACACAAACATTACAAACACTTACATTCAAATCCATTCTGGTAAGATGTGGACACACAAAGGTATGAGGTACGTAGTGTTTACAAGCATTTTCAAATACATGATATATAGCATTAATTATTTTAATCCTCCTAACTGCAATTTCGTCATTTCTGACAAACAATGACTTTATCAATGTATACTAATAAAATCTTATAGCAATAATGTAACATTTTTACGCATTATACGCATAAAGATAATTCTTGAAATCGCTCTATTAATAGGAACTAACAGGAGCAGCGTGGAAACCAACAACAGCATTCAGTCGTTCCAGAGGTTTAGAAGTTACAGCAAATTTAACTCTGTAGAATCTGTTTTTGTTGAATGTGTCATCCAACACTCGAATAGTTTGTGGACAAACTATGTGTCGGGAAGATCCTGATATATTCTGTTACATTTGTGGTTGTTTTGCAACAACCAAAGAAAAAGCATATATTTCTGACTTTGTATAAAAAGCTTATCACGCATATTTCAGGGATAAACTGGGTGACCAGTACAAACTCTGGGCACCATATAAAGTGTGCAGGATATGTGTTGATAATCTGAGACAGTGGACTAAATGTCAGAGAAAAAGTTTCATTGGTGTGGCAAGAGCCTCAACATCATGTTGATGACTGCTACATCTGCATGGTAATTATTACAGGCATGAACACAAAGAAAAATTCTTCCATCCAGTATCCAATTCTTCCCTCAGCAAAAAGATGGGTTTCTCACTGCAAGTCCCTGTACCTAACTTCATTTCTTTGTAAAGTTCAGATGACTATAAATCCCGTCATTTCAACTTTTCAAAAGACTCCAGCGATGAACATTTTGCGGCATCAGAAGTCGATGCCACAATGTGCCAGACATTCACTCAAGCTGATTTCGATATCTTGGTTTGCGATCTTGAACTGTACCAGTACCAGTGAGCTCCCAGTATCACATTCAAATATTTAAAGAAAGAGAAAGATCTTCTGAACTATTTCCATATGGACGAGGAGGTTGTACAATGCATCGTCATGACAGGGCTTGAGTCCATGGCATTTGATAGTTATGTAGCTTACAAATGGAGGCATTTTATTGACAGTTCAAAGAGAAGTTTAAAGAGTGTGTTGCTTCATAATGGCAATAATTTAGCTTCCATTCCTATGGCTCATTCGGTAAATAAGACAGAACCTGTGAATCCATTTGAACCATTCTCCAAAAAATCTGTAATAATGACCATTGCTGGATTTTATGAAGGTTATATTGATGCTTCTAGGACAACAAAGCGGTTACACAAAATTGAAATAAATGATAAAGTCGAGCAAAGGCAGAACATTATACAAGGAAAGAATGGCCTGCTAGAGAGAAATTTAAGATTGGTGTAAAGAATATTAAGAAAGAAATACTTGTTAATCCTCAAAAAGTGTTGCTTCCCCCATTGCATTATAAAATTGGGATTTGCATCAAGATGGTAAGTGCTTCAAAGAACTGTGTACCCAATTTCATGCTCTTTCGCATCAGAAATTGAAAGCTGGCATATTTAATGGCCTGCAAATTAGGCTTCTAATCAAAGACAGATAATTCACTGGAAGTATTACCAAGAAACCATAGAAAAGAATGCTTGGTCTGCTTTTTTTGACGTTATTACAGACTTTGTTGACATGTTCAGGGCCGAAAGTTATAACCTTTCAGTTCAATATTTAATGATTGCTTTTCAAAGACTGGGAGCAAACATGAGTGTCAAACCGTATTTCCTTGATAGCCACCAGAACTACGTGACCTAAAATCTTGGAGCAATAAGTGAAGAACAAGGAGAATTTAACCAAGTCATCAAGCTATCAAGGCGTATGGAACACAAAAATGATGGCAAACCACTGCATGCGTTTACAGCGTGACAACCCTGATCACAACTATTTCAGAGCATCCAAAGAGAAAAAAGTGTTATCAGAGCTATTTTTTAAGCTGATAGGCTATAACATGATAGTCAGTCAAATTAATTTATGAGCAGTAATAGCTGATTATGTCCACACTTTCCACTTGTAATAACAGAACTGTTATTAAACTAGGGTAGAATGGGATATAAGGACCAACTACATGTAAGACTGACTGACTGGTTTCTAAGATGATGTCTATGAGTGCAGTTGTGCTCACCTCAGCAGTATCCCCAGTCTCACTAGCAGCGCTAGTCACAGAAAATGTAATAATCCTGCAGCAATAATTCGGGCCATTATAGTAACATACTGTTACAGCACCTGTTCCAAAAGAAATCATCGTGTGAATAGACCTGAATAATAACATTACATTTGATACAATGTACAACCTAAACAACTGTGGGTTAAGATACTGATAACACTGGTTAACAGCCAAAATGTTTCGGGCATCAAACCAGTTGTTCTCAACTAATTTTGGGGTG
>JAUZSV010231473.1:0-12433 GCA_034780495.1 Parotocinclus cesarpintoi
TAATCGGACCAGCCGGTTATTAGGACCAAAACGATCGCGTCCCGATGTGGTCCCATTAACCGGAATCGACTGTATTTGAATTAAACTGATTAGTAACTATACTGCTCACTTCAAATTTAAATTTCACTTATTGAAATATCCTCTTATTTTTGTAAGCAGTATAGAATGTGAATTACGTGCCATGCCCTCTTGTCCTCCAGCATCAGTGTGTCTCCTCGCAAATTTTGTTCTGGATGAATTGCGCAGAAGCGCAGAAGCTCTTATAGAAGCAAAAAAGGGACTCCATATGGATTAACAATAGATGACATAAACGCTCCTGTAGGTGTCCTAATACTTTTGCCCATATAGTGCATCTTGGCCTGATTCTTGGCAGCGTCAGCATGATTTGTGACAGGTTATTATTTATGTTTGATGTTCTGTGTTATCTGAACCTGAGCAGACTAGAATTTGTCAGTAGTGAGTGGTAATTATCAGTAGTCGGTGAAAGACCTACCCTATTAAATATGGTAGCGTGGGATCAGTGTGGGCACTTTAGTTCTATAAGCTTTGCAATTATTAATGATTAAATATCAATGAATAATGACTAAATATCAATGAAATATTACTATATCCAAGGATTGCCTGAGCGTTTACTTCTGTTTGTATTTAAAGTTTTAACTCCTAATTTTGGTTTGCAATAGTACAATGCAATAGGAACTTTCTGTAGGAAAATTCTTCAAGCAGCAAAGAGAAAAAATTAAATAAACCAAATAGTGATATATTGTTTGCAGATACAGTCGATTCCGGTTAACTGGGCCACTGGTTAATGGGACCAGCCACTTATTCGGACCAAATCCTAAAGTACCGAAACAAATCCTTTTAAATACGTGTAATGATATTCGCTTATTTGGACCAGAATTCCGCTTAATCGGACCAAAGAATGTGACAGTGAATAAGAAATATGTAATATCCTTGGTTACCATAGAAACTCTTCATCTCTGGCATCACTACAACGCTCCTGAGTTTCTCCCCAACCCTCTACTGCCACCTACAGATCTTTGCCTAACATTTCCATTTACCACAAAAAATAAGCTTTGTCGCCACTTAACCACAGCAAAAGCGCATCAGATCACACTGGATAAGTTCTTCAAAAGTTGACTGAAATTTAGTAAGAACTTCTTTTTTACAGTATTATGCTTCGCATGCTGAGTACCTATACATTGTGTTGTAGATCGTTTAGAAAAACTCGTTTGCAAATTTATTTTTCAATGAACAAAGTTTGTAAGCAACAGAAGTTCTTGTTTGTGCGTTCGCTATAAGTGTAAATCGCACAATAAAGGTTTAATAAACATTTAATATGTTACATAGCACGGCCCGTCTTGTAACATAGGGCATGTTCTTTTAATCGGACCAGCCGGTTATTAGGACCAAAATGATCGTGTCCCAATGTGGTCTGATTGACCAGAATCGACTGTATTTGGATTTTAGCTGATATTATAAGCCATATTTATTATATATTTGCATATGAATATTTTTCGATCTTTCTTTAGTTATGCATGCAGTTCTATTATTTACTTGGGCTTCTCAGTCATAAGCTTTGAGTGAACTGCACCTCACAGTTACATAATCCTTATATTTGCTTTATCTGTTTATTGCTTATTATTTCTGTATTTTATTGATCAAGTGAATTACGGATTCAGTTTTTAACAACAGTTCATATATGGATTACAACCCCATTTGGGATGTTGTGTAAAACATAAATAAAACCAGAACACGATGATTTGCAAATCCTTTTCGAACCTGTTTTTCGGTAAATACACTATACTAAACTTTTCCACAACGTCCCAACTTCATTGGAATTGTGGGTGTATAACGTGCACATTTTTTAAATGCAGAAATATCGATAGCGGCCACAATAATGTGTTAAAAACCGGTTATCTTATGAGCACGAGAAATTTATACAATATCAGGGCATCCCTAAAACCAAACCATCAGTCAAATCAAGAACAAAAAATACGCTTAGAAACGCACTAAAAATAACCTTTTGATAACACATCTCCAAAACAGCACAATATGACACACACTGCAACATATTATCCCAAATTCAAATTGACAGTCACAGTTGTGATAACTCAAGTTTGAGGATTTTACTTAAGCATTGGAAACTTAGTTGTATTAATGTAACTTAATATAATTGTGTGTTAACTGTTGACTGTGTTTTCATATGTTCTAGCACATGTTTTTTTCCAAGCTTTTGTACGAATGCCTTCTGTCTCTAAGTTTATCTAAATTTAAGTACAACATTTTCCCCTTATAGTAAAGAGCCAACTGGCTTTAAATATCAAATATTTGGGTCACACACATTCACCATGGTGACATTTGGTCCCCATGATGAGATAAAAGCATGACCACACACACTGGCCAAACATAACCCCTGTCAGTACCCCTGACAAACACAGCTAATGTAACTTTCTCCAGATGTCTGGCATTGTGTGACTAACAAATTACAGACGAAGTTTTGAAATTGTGTGCTTTTCCTTAAGTATACAGTTATCTTTAGCTGAAATATTTGTGCATAGGTGAGGTGTCTAGCCAGGTTGCCTCCAACTGTTACTTAATAGAATTCTAATTGGCTGTAATGTATCACAGATTGGCACATGGCCCCTGCTAGGGGTACAAAAATAGTATATTAATATTAATAGTATATTAAATGATACTGTGGCAGTGTATATATTGGATCTAAAGTATTCAAAAGTTGTTTTTCTCATCCAGCCTGAATTGGCACTTTGTCTTGCTAAATATCGGTTATTGGGGACTGCATTTGTTATGCGTTAACATCTGTTGCTTTTCTTGTCATGAGAAACTTTGTTTGCAGTATGCTAAGCATTGCTGAGTGTGTTTCTTTGCCAGTGTATAGGCTGGTTTAAATCGGTCATGGGCAGCTTTAGTTTGTGTTCATATTCTGCATGGTGGGTGGTTTGTGGATGGTGAAGTAAATTAGTTGTTGAGCTGCCTTTAACGGCAACTGATTTCCAACATAGTTTGCCGTTTTTTCAGCAACATCCAAAGCCCAAACCATCTCCAATGATGTAGACTGTGTGGCTGGAGGTGTCTGTATGTTGTCTTCTAGCACAGATTTCTCACTCAACACTCTGCAACACATACAAGATGACATCAATACACAAGGCTATCTCAATATAAGACATATTTAAACTCAAGTCAGTGCCAATATGGGATGGAACCCATGACCTTTGTGCTGTGTGGTGGTAGTGCTGCTCATGGCCTCCCTAAAACACAATTAAGTTGTTATCATAGACGATACATACTACACACCCTACAGAGTCAGGTAAAATGGATTTGGGAGCTTCTAAAGGGAGGACAGATTTAACATAACTAGCATATCTAACGTAATGAACATTTTCTCATAATTATTATTGGTTTATATTATATTGTATATATTATATTATATTTTGAAATATGTTCCCTCTGTTAATAGTTCTGTTTAAACTGTTACTATGATAGATAGGCTTGCTCAATTTGGGATTGGTTTATAATTTACAACATAATCTAAAATTGTAAGGCTGCTTTTGAGGTAATGCTCCACTGTAAAAAAAAATATATATATATATATATATATATATACAGCTATAAAAATAAAGCTGACTTTTACTTGACATAACCCTTCAAACATTTTAATGTATAAATGTTTTTACAGCAGGTATCGATGGACCCGCAGCCTTTTTGGGCTCAGAGGTACCTGATCTGACTACAAAGATTCAGGTGCCGTCAGTCAGCCAACCACAGAATCCCTCTACCCCTCCATCTGAAGAGCTTTAGAGAGACGGAGACACTGAAACACTACTGGAACCCAAAACAGACATACACACATTGCTACAAAAGCGTGGTGAGTAATGCACACACTACACAGCCAAGACGTACACACACCACGGCTACTCCATTACAGTCATGATTTGTAGAAGAACCCAGTGAGTCATGTACTGCCTCCACTCTCTAGTAGTTGCTTTATGGTGCACTGAGGGAGTGCGTGTTCTGCTCTCTGTCATTTATACAGCTTTCCTCTAAGGAACCTCAGTGTGGGTATAGCTGAATCCTTAATGTACCTCACAGTATTTCTACATTCAGTACACATTGATGTTTTTTCTTTGCTATATTTTATGTTTTATGTATCATGTTCAATTCGTTCAATTTCTTTTCAGTTTTTCTTTTACTTAAAAAGTAATCGGTTTGGGTTCAGCTATTTTTTCATCCCATCCAAACCTATTATAAGTAAAAAACCTAATGTGTTTTTATTATGCTAAAGCAGTGACCTCGAAACACCAAATTTCTCTCGATTACTAGTGGTGATGTGGTCCAAAGGGGAAGTAAAATGGGTAAGATGGATAATTAAAAGATGTTTAAATGGGAAGAAAACAGCTTAATATAAAAATGTATGTTTTATTTTCCTTTTATGCCATTAAGCCATGAAATGTTGTTTAACTTTTAGACTCTCCCTGCTAATGGAGCACTTGAGCTAGTAGAGCGCAGTCGTTTGAACCTGGTACACCACTGGAGCTCAATATTATTTGACTGCCTATGAAGTTTTGCCATTTTAGAGGTCCTTTACAACCGATCCATTTGCCACTCATACTGCTATAGCAGTGTGTATCGAATGAAAATTATGTGATACGCACATGATCACATGAAATATGGGTCCTGGCAGATAGATTAGAAAATGTTGCATTGGTAGCGTTCATAGGAACCAATAAGTGTAATAATATCAATAATTTCTAGTTTCCCAACCCTTTTCTTTAGCCTGTTCATGAAATTTTGAAATCAGATTTTGATACCCAACTCCACTTAGGAGTAAAAAGGAAAGCTTGACAAAAATATTGTGAAATAAAGCTATATTGACAGATTTGAGAAAAGAAGTATTTAGATTTTTTTTTTAATCACCTAGTCATAAAAGACATGACAGAATAGCAATATGTCTTTGGTTCTTTTGATTCTTGTGGGCTGACAACCAGTTGTTAATTTGAAATGCTTTTAATTACTCTGCTTCCTAGGACTCTCAGGTAGCATGAACTATGATGAAATCAGTGATGATAATGATGACGATGATGATGATGATAACGAAGCAGAAGACAGAGCCCGCTCTCTTTCTCCTAATACAGACACGACACGTCCTGCCTCTTCCTCCAGCACCAAGTCGAGCACAGTGAGAGCCCTGACTATATAGTCATACATATACACACACATCATGCTCTCACAACCACCTACACCCTCACGTTCATTCTGGTAACTTTGGTGTTTCATTTGGTATCTCTGTCCAAAACAGGATTGTCTCACTGTGGCCTCACCCACAGCAGAAGGTCCCTCTGTCGAGGTGGATAATCTTGAAGAATTTGTAGTTCGACCGGCTCCACGTGGCATTGCGGTAAAGTGCCGAATCACTCGTGATAAAAAGGGAATGGACCGTGGCCTGTACCCCACATACTTCATGCATCTGGAGAGAGAGGATGGCAAAAAGGTCAGAGGCACAGACTGCCTGAAAACCTTTTTTTTTCCCCAAAATGATTTTCCGTGGCTTGCTCGTTTCACATGATATATAAAAGTTTATGGATCTTCATGACTGAAATGACTGGAACAAAATGGTGGATTGTAAATAAAATTTTGTGGCCATATTAAACATTAAAAGATAAGTTCTGCGTCATTTAGACATTATTGCAGAAGACAAAATGTACCTTTGTCTTTCCATCTCTTTTAGGTGTTCCTGTTGGCTGGAAGGAAGAGGAAAAAGAGTAAGACCTCCAATTACCTGATATCAGTAGATGCCACTGACTTGTCTCGTGAAGGCGAGAGCTTTGTGGGAAAACTAAGGTGCGCAAACATTTCTGGCAAAACCAAATAACTCTCACTTAGCTTCCTTACTGTAAATTTGTCTCTATATATGTAAGTCTATTTTTTTCTATACACTGGCGCACTATATAGACAAAAGTATGGGACACACCTCATAACCATTGAATTTAGGTTTTATTTAATCCTATTGTCATAGGTATATTATAAAATCAAGCACCTAGCCATGCTGCCTGCCTTTACATTTGTGAAAGAATGGGTGAAACTGAATTTGGGCGTGGTACTATAATTTGATACACCCTTGCAACAAGTCAGTTTGTGAAATGTCATCCCTCCTAGATATTCCACAGTTTTGGGAAAACTGCTTCCAGCTTTCTGGGAACATTTTGGCCCTTTTCTGTTATAGGAGGATTGTATATCCTAATCCTAATACTTTAAATGTAAGTTTAAGGTGAGGCTTTACTTAAACTTTGTTTAAATGGACCATTTGGTTAAGTGTACCTTAAAACATGCTAGATGGAAATGTCACAACAATGCTACTTCTCCTTGGCAGGCAGGGACACAATTGGAAAAACAATATTGTACATGAAGCTGGATTGATACTGATTGATGGATCATTTGCAGCCTTGAGCCTTGTCATTGACCAATTAAAAAAATTGAGACTTTAAATTTTTTTGCTGGCCATTTCATTAAGTTTTTAAGTCTTTACTAAAGAAAAGCTTTAACACTCTTTGCTCTGTCTCACTCATCCAATCATCTACATTCCATGTTTGTTTCTCTTTAGAACACTGTAGCCTTGTTTTTTTCACAGTTTATATTGGCTTTTCTTCTTGAATGATATTTTCTAATCCGCTTCACAGTTTCATTTGACAGCTCTGCTTTTGGAGTATATTTTCTTTCACTTAGCCAATTTCACCACCGTATTAATTTCTGAATGCACACTATTTTAACTGCAAACTAATTCGCAAAAAAATGTGCCATTAATTAAACTCAATATTTTTCTATTTGCTGTTTTTGTTATATTTGTATGTGGTATGCTTAAATGTTCAGCTATAAAATAAAATTGTTTGATGTGGTGATGCCATCATTTTTCCAGGTGTAGTATATACTGGATGATGTAGTACCATGCTTCTCTGTGTCCACTGCAGGTCGAATCTGATGGGGACTAGGTTTACTGTGTATGATAACGGCACAAACCCCAGCAAGAACTCAGGAGCTCTTCTGGAAGAGAGCAACACACGGCAGGAGCTAGCTGCTATCTGCTACGTGAGTATAAATGCATCTACACTTGGTCCAGTCTAGTTTTACAGCATGAACCCCAGAGACCAATATAATAAAGAGGTTCAGTACAAGTCTTTATTGGCAAAAATGAACAAATGATAGCTGTAAGCCCTTTTCCCGTGGGTTCCTTTTATAACTTTTCCCACCTTTTACATTTTGGGTAATTTTCTATTTTCAGGACAGTTAAACATTTAGCTTATTTGTTTAATGTCATTTTATAAACAGATTTTTTTCAGTGTATATTGACAAAGTCTGAGCACTTCAGAACAGACAAAGCCTCATGCACCCTTTGGTGTTTTTTGGACCCCAGAACCATTTAAATGCTGTTAGCAAACTATATGCACACATATGACTATTCACATTATATAAAGGAAAACAGGACTTACTTGAGAAAGCAACCTTCTTTTCAGGCCCAGTTCTGACAATTTGGTTGCAATTAAACTCCCTTTAACATAGTTAAGATCAGGATTTGGATATAAAGGGTCATAATCAGCAGGCATAATGTACTGCGTATCATGATACATTCCTCCAGCATTGACACCTGACTAAGAAAACTCTGTCCAATATAACCCAAACATTGACAAGCACATTTGTAACAAGATAATCAGTGTTATTTGATCTGTGAGAGCTCTTAATTTTCTCATTGTTGGTTTATGTTGTGTGTTCTTTCTGTAGGAGACCAATGTGTTGGGGTTTAAAGGCCCACGCAAAATGACTGTCATCATCCCTGGCATGAACATGAACTTTGAGCGTGTTCCTGTTCGCCCTACGAATGTGAGTGTGATATTTAATAAAGCTATTTTCCAATTTGGGAACTAAATTCTTCCTGTCCCACATGATTAGCTTCTAGGTGCCTGCTTAAAGACATTGCATAAAGGTTTTCATAATTTTGACAGATGTCAGGTAAATGACCTGTTTAAAAGGGACCGCTTGATCTTGAACTCATTCAACTCATTCAGTTCACTTATTTTGTGGGCTAGCAACTGACACTGTGGTGCCCAAGAGCCACAATATATTTGTTTTTAGTATCACTCAAATCAGAAGTACTGAACATGCATGAAACACGGTGTCTCTTACATTTGCTTTGATATTTATGTAATGGCAGGGAGTATGAACCAAGACATGCGTGGACATGTTTTGTCTGGTCAACTTGTTTAATTTTTTTAAATAAACACCGACTCCTGCATTTCAGGGATGCAACAAAGTCCAAAAAAGTTGCAATGATGAGGCATTTGCCACTTTGTGTTGTTGCCATTCCTTCTCACAATGCTTAAACAACGTTTTGACAGTAAGGTAGTGTCAAAGTTTTTGCCAAAGTAGTGTCTTGGCCATGTGGTTATATGAGCTATTGATGAATGATTGTTCTTGATGCAGTGCTGTCTGAGGGAGCAGAGATGATAGGCCTGCCCTTTATACACTGAAATTCCACCAGACTGTTTGATGATGTTACGCACTGTAGAGGGAAAAATATATGCAAAGATTTTCATATTTCCAATTTTTCCCTTACAATTTTTCTTTGAGGACCAATGTTTTCTTATTCATTTGACAAACTGGATATTTTCTGCCCATCCTTGTTTCTCAACGACCTTTCGTGGTTATTGGTTTTGTATTAAATCATGACTTCAATCACCTGTTGACATCACTTTTTTGAAACCATCTTTTTGAACATCATTTTTAAACTACATTTCCAGCCCTATATTGCCCCATCCCGACTTTTAATGGCATGTGTCGCAGGCCTGAAATGCATCAGTGCCCCCAATAATTGAATACACATTTTTAAAATGTAATCTTAGGTAAATGTTTAGTATTCAGTATATTTTCTATTATATTTGTGTTCTTGCTAACAGGATCAGGAGTCTTTACTAAATAAATGGCAGAATCGTGCATTGGAGAACCTCATTGAGCTGCACAATAAAGCTCCAGTATGGAATGATGACACACAATCCTATGTGCTCAACTTCCATGGAAGGGTTACGCAGGCCTCCGTCAAAAACTTTCAAATTGTCCATGATAACGATCGTGAGTTCACTACCATTTACGCATTTGACCATATGTAGCATGTTTATAGATTTGTGTTCCATCATTTCTGTTTATGTTTACTACTTCTTGCAGCTCAGTATCGTTAGCTTGCATTACAATGAGTCTACTCTGCTTGTGTCTCTGCAGCGGACTATATCGTCATGCAGTTTGGTCGTGTTGCTGAGGATGTGTTCACATTAGACTATAATTATCCCATGTGTGCTCTGCAAGCCTTTGCCATCGGCCTTTCCAGTTTTGACAGCAAACTGGCATGCGAGTGAATCCCAACAAATCTCTTGTCTCATCTCAGCATGTACACCCTCAAATCCCCTTTCATTCAGGTCAGCTGGAATCATAATATATTTTCTGTTCCCAGGACTATTTTCTTCCAGACAGCACTCGCACAGGAATTGCTCCAGTAGACGTCTGCTCTCTGCAGCCATTGTACATTGCTCCTTCATCAGCATGAATTCAAATAAAGGAAGCAAGAGCCAAACAAATACCCAAACAACCTAACAAAAATGCTGGTGTAGCTAATGTGTTCCCAAAGAAAAAGTTTCCGAAAAAGAGTGGAGGATCTTTCAATGGGCTTTAATTAGCCAGGGTAGTTCATTGAAAGGGTTGGTTATAGAATTTTATCAAAGGTCAAACAGTAAGTTCAGTCAGTAACACTAATTAAAATGATGCTGTTATTCAGTCCCCAGTTACCTGTAACTAACATAGTTAACTATTAGATACCAAGTAATAGGTGAGTGCTTAGAAGTTAATCACTCAGTATATTGCAGAATGACATTTCCCATTATGAATACGTAACAGCTTATTTACTGAATAACAATTAGTTATTACACTACTAATTAAATGACGGGCATGTTCCCTCATATAAACAAGAAACATGACATAATCATTAAGTACAATGTTAGTCCACAGAGTGGTTAGTGATTAACTGCTTAAAACTCACCAGTTACTCAGTAGCATCTAATAATTAAGTATCAACTCATATACAGGTACACGCCGTTTAACGTCTGCATTACAGAATGCCTATAGAAATTACTATATTGTACAGTAAAGTACTGTACTAATTGTTATGTAATTATGTTTTAATTAATATTCTTAATTTACTTTTTCTGTCAACGTCATGGACGCTGCCTGAACATTACCAAAGTCACATAGTAGTTGATAGTTTTCACTTTTATTTTAAACAATAATATTAATTAAAACGTAGCGTGAAAACAATTAGTACAGTACTTTACTATACAAGGTAGTCATTCCTATTGTTGTAGCTTTTGTAAAACCTGAATCACAAACCAAAAAGGAAGTAGAATGCTATTATGTACTTTTTTATTATTTTAAACCCTGTAATTCTTTTGCTCGTCTGTAAGGAGGGTTTGCTCATACTAGTTTTCTGTCGTTCAGACCAGAATAATGTGTCCGATGCTTATTTCCTTTTACAATGCGTAAACCCTCAGCCGTTAACGCAAACGGACGTTGATCAGCTGGACATTAAATTGCCCATACCTGTATTAGTGTTATTAATGACATCATAATTGCTATTAATTAGCACCTCTTATGTGCGCCTTATTGCAGTGTAACCGTTTTGTTACAAAGCCAACAAATGCACCTGGAAAAGTGCCCATAAGTTATAAAACTTGTGTATGGAGAAACCTGCGATCCATTTTGAATACCATAGACTTGAATGTCACCAAAAGAACAGAAACTGGAAAGACTGTTGTGAAAAGTGACAGCTCTTTTGAATTAACTTGTGTCATGTGATAAAGTTTACACCAGCATTTTGTGAGTCTGGAAGGAAAGATAAGGCCAAACAAATCGTTGGTTTTGACCAGTAGCAAAAGGACAATAACACAATGAGATTAATGCTTTGGTGTTGCAGTTTGGTTGTACACTTGCTTTGAAAAGTTTGGAATCACTAAGATTTTTTAAAAATGAATGAATACTGTAAAGTTAGGGTTGTCAAAATTAACACCGTAATAATGCATTAATGCGATATTTATAGTGTTAATAACTTTTTTATACACCATTAATGACATTTCTCTGCTTGACCATGTAACGCATCCATTGTTACAGGCTGGGTCCAAAATGGTCTGCTTATTCTTATTCCATATATTCTTCATAAAACAAAGAACACTTAAGAAACAGAACTGGTGAGATTAATAAATGATTCAGCCTCTCCTTTTACGGCTTTGCTCATTCCTGTGGCACAGCAGCTTATTTTGTCAACTTTATCCCAGACCCCTATTCTTTGTGCCACATATCCACGTGTGGAAAATGCTGTTAATTAAAGTATCCAATGAAACAAACACTTTGCTTTGAAAAGGTATCCTTCTGGTAAATCACATCGGTCTCAGTGAAGTTACAATAAGATGTTTTGTTCAAGCATGCAAGGTAAGAATAGAAATAATGTTATTGAACAATTACACAGTAATTTGCGTAGTATATTGAAGTACATTATGTTGAGTTATTATGAACTTGAGTCCAGATGGGGAATCTAATAGAGGACCTCTGTGTTAGGGTTCCCCCAGAGCGTTCGGCCGTCCTCGCCGATCGCCATTACAGAGCCATCGGTGGAGCGGCCTTATATCCATTATCGTAATTATGTCCAGATCCCAAACAGCTGCTTCACGTCCTATAAAGGCGTGGTTTTAGCGCTGTTCGGGGCCAGGTCATCGGGATTCCATCGGAGTTCGGTTTTGTCTGACCACTGGCGCCCTCGCGCCCTTCCGCATTCCTGAGAGATATTGGTAAAGTTCCGGGGGCTTTTAGTGCCGAATGACTGGTATGGGCGGGCAACCCCCGAGGTATTTGGTTTGTTAGGGGCACTTTGAGGGTTTTCCCGTCCCGTACTCGTGTGCTCCTTGCATGTTTTGAGCTTGCGCTCTTCAGTCGTCGGCACCTACCTAGCCTCACTCCACCCGGGAGTTCATTCTGACGCTTCGGCGTCCTCTGCACTCTTTAGAGCAGCTAACCGGTAGTGCGTTAGAAGTATACGCGTCCGGCACTTTTGCGCTCTCTTGAGTCTGACTGTAGTTGGCTGCTGACTCGAGATATGCCCCGTCTAGAGTAGCCACCAGGTAACACGCACTCTATAAGATGTATGGCTTTCATTTAATTGCATGCACAATCGAGCTCACGCTCGCTCCCTGCTGTTTGGACTACCTCTGTGCCTTGCCATTTAAGAGACGTTCCAAAACCGTGCTTTCTGCACATCTTCCCCGACTGCCGCTTTGGTGCCCTCTCGTGACCAGATAGCACGTTGCTCCCACTCGGGAAGCAACCTCATGGCGCC